>VIAB01005134.1:67408-79891 GCA_009801035.1 Oophaga pumilio | reverse complement strand
CCTGCTCCCCCGACGACCAATGTGCGAAAATTTCGCACGGGCCAGCCTAGTTTAATGAATTAGGTGCATCTTAAAAGTTTTGTGCACCTCCGCTAGAGATGTACTTCAAGGCTAAAGAGATTCATCGCACACTCTGTTTTTGGTAATGCAAGGTTTTATATTTTGTGGAGATAAACAAAATAGAAGGTGGCTGTAAAATATGCCACAAAGTAAAGATGTTTCGACCCACCAGGGTCTTTATCTTTGAAGTGGAAGGTTTGCAGTCAATGCTGCGTTGTCATGGTTCCACGTGGCGCTCTCGTGCCTCTGTTTGCCTGCTGTGTGAGATGTACTTCAGTCAGAGATTGGAGTACATTTTATGCTAAATTTACGCCAGTGGTATCAATTTTCATGAATTAGATAGGTGGTCTTAGCTACACTCTGTTCTGCTCATGACCCACTCATTTTTTCACATCTGTTTGTGATTGGTGTGAAAACACCAAAAGTTGTTAAATATTTGAACAACTTACGATTTGCTCAAAATTGTGACTTCTTAAGGTGTACTGTACCAGAATTCTGGCTGAATACCTTAGTGAATTGGCCCAAATTGTCTTTTTTATATAACACATAATTTTTTTCCCTTGCTAAAACATTCTTTTTAACTTGGGACAAAAAATTAGGAATGCAGCTCTATGGGAAAAAATGCCACAATCTGTCAAAAAATACCAAATTTGCAACATACAAAAAAAAGTCACTGACAAAAAATCACTTTAAATAGCTACATAGGTTGAAAAAAAACCTAGGCCCATCGAGTTCAACCTTTCTCCACCAATAGTTTGTTTTTTTGGCACTAAATTAACTATAACCCGCAATGTTATGTGTATTGAGGAAATCATCCATCCTTTTATAAAGCTGTTATAGTGCCTGCCATTACTTCTTGTGGTCAGGCTTTCCACCTTCTGACTGCTCCAAATGTAAAGAACCCTTTCCTAGTTAGCTATTGGAATCGCCTTTCTTCCACCTATAATGAGTGCCCCCTGGTCCTTAGTTTGGTCTTTGGAAAGAATAAGTCATGTGCCAGTCCTCTGTACTGACCACACATGTATTTATACATGTAATTAAGATCTCTTCTGAGATGTGTTTTTTCTAAGCTAAACAAGCCCAACTTTTTCAACCTTTCATCATATGAGAGGCTTTCCATCCCTTGTTATAATCTAGTTGCCCACCTTTGAACTGACTCTAATTTCTGAATATCTTTTTTTAAATGTAGGACCCAAAACTGGATCCCATATTAACAATTGTAAAAAAAATGCCACAGGAAAAAAACCTCTACCCTCAAAAGTTAAAAACTCCTATTTGCAAAGTATGACATTTCAACCAGTTTTATGCCAGAAAACTGTAATTTGCATCATGCATCATGGAACCTGTAAAACCAGAAATTTTTCCAATTCTTAATTTAACCTTCAGCATGTGTATGGATTGATGTTAGTTAGAGATGAGTGAATTTGATCAGGTCGGGGGCTTATTCAGCAAACTATAGCGCTTACCAAATAAGCTGCAGAGGGAACCCGGCTTCCTGGATCGCTAGGGCAGATCAATTGATCGGCGCCGCTGCTGCATGTGTCGTGGCTGTGTCACAGCACATGCATGGAGATCCCAACACACAGGCTCTCCACGCAGGTGCTATTTCTGTCACACAGCCGCGACACATTCAGCTGCGGAGCCTAACAGCTGATCAGCCGGAGCGATCCAGGAAGCCGGGTTCCCTCTCCAGCTTATTCAGTAAGCGCTACAGCTTGCCGAATAAGCCCTGACCTGATCAGATTCGCTCATCTCTAATGTTAATCATATCTAGATAGCTGGGATAGTTGTCCAAGTTTTGGCAGCATATTTGTCATGTGTGAAAATACCCTTAAAGTTTTTCATTTATTATAAGGGAGCGCTGATACATTTTTTTATGCAAGGGGCCGCTGAAATAGTGAGACTGTATGTGCAATCTGTGTAACACTTGTCACAAATACTTCTAGTTAAAGAGAACCTGTCAGCAGGATTTAGCAATCTAAAGTAAATGTTTAAATTTTCACACGCATCCTGGTCCAACCACGCCTCCTCCTGTGATAAGTACCTCACTGTCACTATACAGTGTACATGGAAAGCCTGGTGTGGGCGGGATTAGCTTTCTCAGCTCTGCTCCATGCTAAATCTAAGAATTCTGCCTGTGTCACAACTGCTGCACCCAGTAAACTAAGTGATACATTGTTGGATTCAGGGTCTGTTTTTCTACATTAAACTGCTCTCAAATGAGTTAGCAAAAACCTCGTCAGAGATACCATTTTAAAAGGGAATGTATCATCTCTGTTTGTTAATCATTAAAACCAGATACTTTTTAAAAATATATATTTTATGTTTTACTTGTAAATTCGTTGATTCTATGTTCTGTAAATGATTATTATGTGCCATCTTGCCTGAGCTGCATTTAACAGCATCGAGAGATATACTGTACATCAACCACATGCATCATAATACTCTGTAGACTGGAGATGCACATTGACTTTTATGAGGACGTATTCTAGGCATCCCCTGTGATGTGTACAGAGGTCAATGTGCAGGAATGGGGAGGACGTGAGCTGTGAAAATCATCCACTTTGGTGGATTTTCTGTACATAGATATTGGTGTTACATTTCATTGTAGTCCTGTCTATTATAATGAGATGACTTCTGAAAAGTAATCTCTAAAGAACAGAAAGTATCAGCCTATTCGGAAGCTCAGTGGCCCGTGTAAACACTTCAAGGGTTCAGATTTTTTTTATAAATAGATAATGACATGGAAAATGAGAAAAATCATCAAATTGTTTAAAGAAATGTTTTACACAAAAACATGAAATAAATAATACATCACATTCCAACGTTTATGTGCACAAAACACCCACATCGGTGTGTTTTTTTTCCCTCAAACTCTGGCTTCTTTGCAGCTATGATTATTGAATTTATTTCTTTGGATCCAAAGGTTAAGGGTTTAAGGGTTAGATTTTTCTTCTCTGGATTGGCATTTTTCTTTTTTTGCATTTTTCCTCAGCCCAAGTACATGAACTTATATTTATCTACATTAAACCTCAATTGACATTTTTTTCCACAAACCTCCAGCTTACATAAAACAAACTGTAATATGAAATTATCCTCCTCTGTGTTAACATCATCTGCAAATACTCAAATTCTTCTCTGCAGGTTTTTTGCAAGGTTATGAATAAATATATTAAAATGAAGAGGGCCCAATTCTGACGCCTGCGATAACCCCATGTTTTCTTTAACATAAGGCAGCAAAAATCCCAGTCACCCAGCTGGTTTGATTTTATTAAAATATACTCACCTGTGGTGAACTCATATTAAATAGGTATTTGTTTAGAATCTAAAAGGGTCAACTCTTTTTGTTGATGAGGGCCATATGATCCTTGTCAACAAAAAGAGCCAGACTGTCCATCACTAGCTCCCACAACAACCTACAGCTCTTTCTGCTATTCTCCTCCTGCCTCAATGTTGTAAGAAGCAGGAAGTATCGGCAGTGAGGAATACTTATGCTGAGTATCCCTGGTCTGACCTTCTTGGGAGTGGATCCTGAACGTTAAACCTCTGCAGTGCCTCCTGCTCTGTGATGGCCAGCGCTCTAGAAATGGAAATAGTACATTCCCACTGTTACCACCAATGTGGCTGAAGGAAAATTTAGGTAAAAACTTTATAAGTGATAATCTCTGAAACAACAAGGTCCATTACAAAATGGAAAAAAGTACCAACTCTTCATCACTCACATCAGGACATAGCCAGTTTAAAAAGTAATACATAAGCCTTTTATGTGGCGCTATATCAAACACCTTTGAAAATCCATATAGACAACATCAACGTTTTTATCCTGGTCCAGTCTAGAACTCACCTCCTTATAGAATCTGATTAGATTTGTCTGACTGGACCGATCCCTCATGAACCCATGATGATACTGGTTCATGAGGTTATTATTCTAGAAATACTCCAGGATAGCATCCCTTCGGAAGCCCTAAAAAGATTTTACCTACCGTTGATATCCAACTTAATTTATTCATATTAATTCCGCACAATTTTTAGTTTATCATCTAGAAGGGTAACAACACCACATTGATGGTTTATGCTTATTTATAATTGCCAAATCTCACAGTTATAACGTGTCATTGACCATTATGGGTATTTATATTATCACTACAACTGGTTAAAGTCTCCCATTGGACATACACTATTTTCAAAGATAGATGTATTAATCTGATTCCTAATAGACGTTTCAATATTTATTGCTCAGGTAACACTAGTGTTAATCCGGTGGATACTGGTAACTCTTTACCCTCATGACCAGGTACTGTGTTATTTTCTTCACATCTCACTTAAGTGGACATCCACACTGATAGTTCACTGAGTTGTTTTTGCTCATAGATACATTTTGACCCTCTTCAGGGACACGTGTTCTATCATAACATTCAGCATTTATATATGGGTAGGTCATTTTCTTTTCTCACAACGTTCACCGTATTTGATTTTGTTCAAAAATATCCCCCCCTCCTTTCTTTTTTTCGTTCCATACGTTCTATCCATGTGCAATCTAGTAGCCCACAGAATACAACGTTTACCTTAGGTGCAACCTAATCCACATTTGGATTTATGCTCATCAAGCAGTCGGGTAGGCATTCTTTTAATTTAATTTCTCCTCCTTTTTCTCTGAACATCCATTTGTGATGCTTCCAACACTTGGATTCGTAAACTTTCTCTTGCTTTTCCATTTTGAAATTGTATCATATTCATGAATATTTTTTATTATTTGTGTTAATCACTGCAGTGCTTTGATGAAGGTCCGAGTTGGACCGAAACGTTGGTGTTTTAGACTACAATAAAATTTCTTCTTTTTTCACAAGTTGAGTGCCAAGTTTATTATTATACTGTCACTAGGTTGGGTTCCTACTTGAGCACCTTCTGCGGTAGTGCCACGTTATATTCACCACGATATCCAACTTAAAGGCCTACAGTTTCTTGGCTCATTTTTAGAACCTTTTATACATTTTGGCACTAGTTGTTTGGTACAGAGCTTGTTATTATGAAATCTTTAAATATTGGAAATAATGGTCTGTCTATCACGGTGCTTTATTCCTGCAGTACTCTGGGTTGTATGCCATTCGGGCGCAGGGATTTATCTACTTTAGTGTTTTTGAGGTGGCACTGTACTTTCTGCTAGGTTAAGTTGTGACATTTAATCGAGAATTTATAGTATACCTGATCATGCCATCTGCTTCAGGACATTGTCAATAGGATCATCTCTGAGTCAATGGAAATTAGGTTTGTGTATTTGTTGCCACTCTATTAAACATCTAAAGGATAAGTAAAAACTATTTTGTGATAACTATTACCTATTGACCCACAACCCATATATTTGCTACTACATCTGTCTATTGGTTAAAATTTAGTCTAGAAGTGAAATTGTCTTTTATCATTGTCAAAACTGTTTCCTTTGCCAGACCTGCATGTTTCTGCTCAAAAAATTTATATTAGGCAGATATTGAGGTCGCAATATGGTGCTGCTGGAGCGTCGCTCATAACAGGGTAAAAATAGGACTATGGGCTGGGACCTTACATTGGAAGCATCACACCAGGGCTGAAACCCCCCTTTCCCATTCCGATGCAGTGGTGCTGTAATAATTGAAAAAATATCCTACTTTTGTATCTCACCCTAACAAAAATCCATTTTATATATTTAGAGAAGTGAATGTGCTCCTTTATAATTTATTAATGTGAAGCTATAATACCCCATAACCGCTATTTATTTTTACCTTAGCTTGTTTCATAGGATTTCACATCCAGGTTTGGTCGATTTTTTATTTATATGAAATAACTAGGTCTCATATTATGTTTTATACATCAAACTGTGCAGGAAACAAAAAGGAGAAACATTAATGGCCGCCTGCCTGCTCAGTTTATATAGTGGCTTCCCTGATTATTTAGAGAAGGGATTAGATGGCGTGATAAGGCAATACACTACCTTCCACTCCAGCAGCAGAAATAATCAGCTTGTTTTGCATTTAGACCGAGCTGCTGAATAAACAAGATAGGCAGCTCTGAAATGTAGCAAACACTGTATGCGCTTGTTTTTATGTATCGCATTAGAATTGCAAACATTTCAGTATCAAGTCCCGTAGTCTTCCAACACCTGCAGCGCGGTGATAATGCAGCAACCTACATCTATTATTTGTCATAATTAAACTCCAGCTCTTCCTGCGAACTATTGTCCTTCATCTCATCTTTCATATAAGCCATTATACTTTTATTAATGACTTAGGAAGTTTTATTCTAAACTATTATTTTATTCTAAGAAAAAAAAATATATAAAAATCTTGACATGAAGGTGAGAATATTTTGCATTTGAGCATCATAAAAAATGATTAAAGTTCCGCGCGGAACAAGGGTAAGATAAGTACGTATCTGTTATTTAAAGCCGGTCTCCAGGCAAAAGTTGTTTTTTTCTAAGACAATCTATCCAACAGAGATCTGAGTTCTTATTTCCTGCAATCACACATCATTTGATTTTCATAAACAGATGTATACAGTGTCGGATTGGGGTGCCAAGGGCCCACCGATAACATTGACTTTGAGGGGGGCCCACTTTTCACCTGCATTCAAATTTTACACCACCGTCATTCACAAATTTACCTATATTTCTATATAATAAAAAACTGAGTAGTTTGGTTAATGAATGAGATGCTGTTTTTTTTCTGTACAGAGTGAATAAAGTGAATTATTCCAAATACTGCCCTTACAGAGTGGTTGGGGGCCCAGATCTGCACAGGGGCCCACCGGGGGATTCCCCTGTTCCCCTATGGGCCAGTCCGTGCCTGGATGTATATCATGTATTGTCAGATACTAGTAAATGCTAACCATATATTTCCAGCTTCTCTGTGTACCTGACCATTCTTTCCCCTACTATTTTATGGCTCCAATTCATTATTAAATTTGAGCCTGTATTTTGCCTAGTTTTGTGTGTTTTCCACATTTATTTTCTTTGCACCCAATTCATTGTTCTATTTGCACCTTTTTTAATTCAATATTATATGTTCTTTTGTTTTACTTTACAGTAGTTTACAGTAGTTTCTTGTAATTTTTACATACAGGGGTGTGGCTACCTGATTTTGGACTGTGCTTTCCGCCTACATAAATTTCCACAGTGAGGCTTGCGTACTGCTCTGCCCCATCTATTTATCTGGCACGTAGCAAGGTGAAGTACAATATTTAGGGACCCTCTTGATTGGGTGCACCTTGTCGCGGTGGAATGGCTTTTACACTCTTTCGATAAATATAGTAACTAAATACCCTATGCTATCTACATGTACTATTACTATTTATTTACTTACTGCATGGTGTTTGCCCATTTGTTTTTATCCTAAGTTTTGTTTTCTGCTTTATGGGCAAAGTTTAGCGATTCCAGATGCTTTCGTCTGACTCATAAATTTTAACTTTAAAAAAAAAGTCTCAAAATTTGGCACAATTAACCTCAGTCACCCCTGGTGTATTTTCAAGTCTGCCAACAATTTTGGCACTTTTTTTTGTGACTTTTACCAGATCGCAAAAAAGCTGTTCAAGATGGGAAAAGAGACCATTTTTGACTTTGCACCAAATTCATTTATAGTGTGCATCAGTTTGATGAATTTGGTGGGAAAAACAGCCGCTAATAGCACAAAACTAAAAAGAAAAGTGACTTAAAAAACCATAAATGATAAACTGGGGCCCATGTGCCTAGCCATTCCTTTCTCCTCTGTGTCATGACACTTTGGACTGTTCTCCATGGTGTTACTGCAACCAACCCCCAGATCCTTTATGACCAAATAATCCTCATCCTTTTCTTCTATGTGCAGATCTAGGGATGTAGCCGAGAAGGTAGAATGAAAGGCCAAGAAGCTATTTTGTCTTTGCCAAGATACTTATATGCAGGTCTAGGACTGTGAACATTGAATAATGTGCTGCTGCTAACAATGATTTTTGGCCAACATAAATTATTTGATCATCAAACAAGGAGTTTTGCTCATATGTTGGGTAATCGCCGGCATGTCTACTTTGCCCGATAACCGGTGAATGAGCATACCTATGAACGCTGCTTTTTTTGTGTTTTTTGACTTGTGTAATTGCAATAATTTTTTGGGAGAAATACTTCATTTTCTGGAATAACTCCAAGGGTGCCAACACTTTCTGCCATTACTATATATCATCAACTTACGATTGGTGGTATGGTTTAGAAAATAAGAGGGAGCATAGTGCTAAATTAATTCTGCGGCCTCTTAATTCTGTGGATCAGTGAAGGTCTCAGAAATCAGTGCAGTAAGCCATCACGTTATGCAATGCAACTACTCCTTACACTTGTACAGAGATTCTTCTTTTATGATTGTGAAAACGTAATTTTTCTAGAGATTTTTTTCCCATAGGCATTGACACATAAAAATATTTCCAGTATTTGTAAGGAACTTTTTGATGTGAAATACCCGCCCTTCTAAGTAGATTGTAATTACTGTACTTGTCTGAAATGTGACTTCAGATTGCTATTTAAACTCAACCAAATGGCTTTCTCTCATCCCATTAAAAACCATATTGCTGTGGGATTCCTACTAGATTCTGCTTTGTGTGTAACAGATGCTTTCTTGTCATATCACAGCTAATTGCATTTTTCTCTTTATATTCAACTATGAGACATACCAGCTTCCATCTGTGCCAGCTAAGCTTCTTAAAAGGGTTTCTTTCAAAGCTTATTGCCAACATTTAAAAGTGAATCTTATATTTTAGGTAGATAAAAAATTATGAGTTGCTCAATCTGTATAGAACCAGTTGATCGTGATATTAAAAAGAGTTCCATACTATGTGCTCTGTGTTTCATGATAGTAGAAATACAGTGCAGCCCCACTGTTTACTACAAGTTACAATAATGTAAGTACTTGCAGATTATGGTGGCAATAGTTTAATTTTTACCCAAACTAAGGACCAGGTTATACATTTGGCAGTATATAGCCTATTAACTCTATAGACAGTTTTGGCATTAGGGATGACTGGGCAGCCCCTACCTATTAAGGACTTGGCTATGGCAGCCATCAGGGTCTTTTTTGCAGTTGCTGTTCATCTCGCCATCCTAAGAGTTACAGTAAACAGATATTTGTTGCTGGAAGATTACCATCAATTACACCCTTTGATGATAGCAGGGCATAACTTATGGGTCCACACAATTACTGCTATGTAATAAAACTGTGTTTGAAGGAAAGGCAGGATAAAGATATCAGACACAAAAACACTAAGGAATATCTTAAATATTAAACAAATCCTAAAGGCAAAAGGCCCCATACACATTAGAGAAAAGTCATTGAGATCCCACTCTCCCAACAGAAAGTGTTGGAGGAAAGAAGTATGGGACCTGTCGAATTTGAACATCTGATCTTTTTGTTCTGAAGAAAGATAATGAGCTGTCAGAAATGTGCAGTAATTGTCAGAATGATAGACACAGTTACGGATCATAGTCCATAATGTGGGGAACTCCCAATACAGTTAGAACAATTAGAAAGCTTGGAGCATGTATACCCCAGTGTAGTAGACAAATAATAATATAGAAACCTGTATGTGGAGACACAAGAGTCAGTGGGTGCTCTCGTCCGCTGGCCCGGCAGTCTTTAGAAAGACCGCATGGACCAGGGCTCATCCCTATGAATGCCCACACTACTTTCCCACGGGCAGAATACTACTCAGACAACAGGGGGAGAATAAAACAGTGTGGTAATACTTTATTGAAACACATACACGAGATGGTGCAAATTACAGAATCTCACCCTTCTGCTGGCTCACTGGGATTAGAGCAGCTGCGACTTCGGGGCTTCCAGTTCCAACTACTCACACCAGTTGCACCCCGCTTTTGACACCCACAGAGAGGAGGTAATGACAAGTTTAGTAACCTGACAGTTCATTGAAATATGTGACCTGGGGGGTGACTCAGTGATGAGCAGTGGATCAAATTTGTATTCCTCTGATGGGAGCCATGGTGCCCGGGTTGCTGTTCAGTAGAATCTTTCTTTAGAAGGTTATAGGTCCCTTTTTATACCTACATCTGTCCTTCATGCCATTATCCACAAGTAAGGGGGAATGTTTGCAGGTCAACTAGCTGCATGGACTGGTACAATGGGTAATCAACATACATTGATTGTGCAATGTCCCTGCATTTAGATTCGTATGAACAATAGCTCATGTCCCTGGGCCTACTGAAATGATACATCTGGCATAATTCAGAATAAATGCTGTGTCATCACACTATATCATATAATAGATTTGTATTTTATTAGAATTAATAAAAAATAGGTTTCAGTTTTACAAGAATTGTAATACTAGTAGGCGGTCTAACAGGTGAAGACACAAATTATGAGACAACGCAACAAGCAAAAAGATGCAGCCGTATGTGTAAAGAACATGTGCAACAATATTACTATTAATCATAACCTCAGTCATATTTGTTAATTATAAACACACAAAGAAAAAACTGGAAAAAGAGAAAAAAGAAAGAAAAAATTGTACACAAAAGTGCAATAATGTACAGTAGTAATGGTAAAAACATGAAAGGTCCCGTATAACAAAATTGTCAGGAGTGTCATATACTCTAAGTCATATGGTATGCTGGAAAAGCCCTGATGTGATAAAAGTAACATGAAAGCCGAATAGTTAGTGCTTACCTATAAAGTGCCAATGTGCATCAAAAAGCCTCGCCGCACATTTCGCATAGCTTCCTCAGGGGGCATGAAGTTTGTTAGGTTAACTTCTCCCATTGAAAGCCAATGCATTTAGTATCCTTCATCAAGTCCTGTGTCTCAGAAAACACTTAATACTCATTTTACTTTGGTTGGTACATATGGGCTGTGATAAGCAATGAAATTACCAGGGTCTGATTTTACCCAAATATTGGAATTGAAATAATATCTTTTGTTCTAGATTACTAAATGTAACACTTGTGCATGCTGTTATGTGACATATAACGTATAAATTGTTTTAATTACTGTGATAATATAATATCAAACCATTTGTAACAATTTGACATATGACCTATAATAAAAACCTTTAGTGCTGTGGCGGAACAATCTACAACATTCTGCTTTAGATTGATTGCCTTAGAATATGACAATTCAGCTGAAGCACTTGGGGTCATTTCTATTCTTCACAGCAGAGTCTGTGGGGACGTATTGTTCTTCATTTGTGTAAATGGCGCTTGACTTGTTTCTATCATAAATTGGAATGAATTAATAAGTTAGATTATATTGGATGATGTCATTTATAGGTATGATTATATTATACTGCTATCGATATAGTAGGTAGAAATGGCATTTTAATAAAGATACTTCACTCCTTTCAAGATGACTCCAGTGTATTCCAGTTAGTGAAAGGTCTCACATTTTATGCTATACTCTAGATGATGGAGATTAAGTCTTCCCCATTTGGATTATGTTGCATCGCAAAAGAGGTAAGACTACGACTGATTGAATATAAATGAGTATTATCCAAAATTGACATTCGGTTGACATTGTATATTCGGTTCCATTATCTGCATGCAGGGCTTTTGGCATTCTTCCAAATTTGTTAAACACTACAGCAAGATATTCTTCAAGTTTCTGTGGAACTTCATCCTTACTGTGAAGCAGGTCTGTATATCTGGAGTAGTCATCAATAAATATGAGAAAATATCTCCTCTTGCTAGGAGTTTGAACACTCATTGGACCACATACATCTGTATGTATCAGATCCAGAGGCTGTGCAGATCAAGTGGTGCTTATTTTAGGAAAGAATTTTCTGGCCATTTTCCCTTTAAGTCAGCTAGTGCACTTTGTTATTTGACTACACTGGTTGATTTCAATACCATTTGCAAGTTGAGCTAGCTTCCTTACTGCTTCTGGGTCTCTGTGCCCAAGATGTCTGTGCCATACATGGATATAGTTCTTATTCAGATCTTGTCTAGCACTGTACACTCTTTCTTTGCATTTTAGCTGATAAAGTTCATCTTGGATTTTTCAGCAAGAGTGTGACCCTTCTTTGATATGATGCAGCTGTTATCTTTAAAAGTAACTACATTCCCCTTTTGTGTGAGCTTCTTTACTGACAGAAGATTGCTTTCAAGGCTGAGAACATAGCGAATGTCATTTATTGGGATCTTCTGCTTTGTGCTGAGGAAACTGGACAGTGGAGGTAGCATTCTCCTACTCCTTCTGAAGTCATATAGTGACCATTAGCTAAGATGACCTTTTCTGACTTGCTTTCATTAAGGTCAGTGCAGAAATCCTTGTTATTTGTCATATGACCACTTGCACCAGAATCTATACACCATATATGCTTTGCAGATGGGCCTGCACTGGCATTAATTGCAGCTTCAACACATGTAGACTCTTCTTTTACAGTTGTTTTAAGCATTTGATGACTGTACTGCTTTTTAAGCTGACT
>VIAB01005134.1:5308-19256 GCA_009801035.1 Oophaga pumilio | reverse complement strand
CCACCGGAGATCTCCGGCGATCACCTACACTCTAGTTTTCACGGACAGCTGACCGTGACGACTAGCCTAGTGACCGGAGATAACCCCTAGTCACGTCCATGGCAGTTCTCGCGATAACATGGCAGTTCTCACAATAAGCTAAGTTATCGCGAGAACTGCAGTTGACGCGGACTTCTGGCGGCAGGACAGGTAAGAACTTTAAATTACTAAACATGAGTAGTAATCTGCGTTTACGCAGTTAGTACGCATGTGACTAATCATTAGATGTGGTTTTACCGCATCTAATGATAGTCTATGGTAACTTTACGGTGCATCAATGGAGCGTCGCCTCATTATAAACAGACATGCTACGTTCTGGAAAGATGCGCCGCATGTCCGTTTACGCAGGTCTGACGCCTGCATCTTTTAATGCATAGTGGAGACTGGATTTCATGAAATTCCTTCCACTATGCTGTAACATCTGGACCCTGCATGATTGACGCTGCGGCAGTACACAGAGTCAAACACGCAGTGTTTCCTGACCGTGGAAACACACCCTTAGGGTGTCAAACATTATAGCTAGGCTTTCCTTCTCCTGGGATAAGCATTTTGTGTGCTATCCTGGTGCTATATCTAAATTTCATGACAAAGACAGGGTGACTGGCTGGAGCCCACCTTGGCATATGGACATCATAGCTGTCTCTGATTGCCATTATTGCTGATTTCTAAAGTGGATACCTAAGCTACATGGGGAAAAGCAAGATAGCGAATCAGAAGGACTACACTACATTTCTAATTGGAGGTATTTGTTAATATTATTGTTATTACATCTGCTACATATTGGGATAGGATCTTGGAGGTTGGCACAAGCCTTGTCTTAATATTTACAGGGTATAAAATATAAGATTAGTTAAAAACAAAACTTTTATTCTGCTGTTTTTTTGCTATCTCTTTCCCGCCCATGCTGGAGAGCTTTGCTTACATTGCTTTTGTAATATCCCCAAGTTTAAACATCATCCGTCATCAGAATTTTTGTTAGAAAACTCAATTATTTACATTTTAAAATGTTATTTTACCGTAATTCCTTTTGATACACATTACTATACTTAAATGTATTGTAGTCACAATGTATACAAAGACTGAGTTTATCACAGAAATACAGTAAGAGCGATTATAAATAGCCATTTCCATCAGCTCTAAATGGCTGAATCATCGATCCGCCTTCTTTATTTTTCTGTTTTGGGCTCAATGCTGGTCCCATTTGAGTGTGTGACGAACATTGTAATATAGTGTCAAAATACATCTGACAGAGTAAAAAGGAAAATAATTTATGTTCATTACAAGAGTAATATTGTTTAGAGAAAGAGTTTGCAAGCTGCACCAGCTTTTATTTGTATATCTTCATATTTTTCTTATTATGAGCTTGTGTTGTGTTCTCTCTTGGCGGCTCGTCAATTCTCTTTAGTCACAGCGAGGGAGCGCAATGTCAGCACGCATTGAAAGGAATCTAGCACAGTGAGCATTGAGCGCATACTGAGCATGCAACAGAGCTGACAACCGGCACATGCTGAGTAGAGCAGGGACTAGACCAGCCCCTGAATCGGATGTCACTAATGACGTCCCATTTTAGGGTTGTGACAATAGCTTGGGCAGCCCCTGATGACTTGTTTGAGAATCCCCATGCCATGATGGCATACTCAAACAAAATGTCACAGGTAACATACAGTTTTTTTGTTGGTTTCCATAAATTTTCTACTTAATGGGGTTTCACAGTGGAATATTGGAAAAACACCAGTGTCTGTTGGGCAGATGTGTTAGAAAATACAACTTTTCCTTACTTACATAGTGATTAATATTTTTAAATAGTATACCTATGATATTGACTATGATAGTATTTTTAATATCGTGTTTTAGACAAAGTTGGATTCAAAGAGGATATATATTAAATTTAGACATTGCTACTGTTTCATTTTACTTGTTTTAATTTGACAAATTATATAATCGGTATAGTTTACTGGATGGGATGCTAGCAAGATTGAACGAGACTCTCTTGACTTTACTTGTCTTGAAAAGTGACCTCTGTGAAGCTCCATGAAACACTGGAGCTGCGAGCAGGTCACTTTTTGCTGTAGTGATGCTTTAAAGAAAGACTCCCATTAAAGTTTTTATCCTCTTAATATTGCTGTCATCATATCATTTAACACTGTGTACCTACAATTGCTCATTTTGCCCTTCCACCCAGTAAATTTTTCTGTTTTCCATTATGTCATGGGGATACCGTGACAGAGAGGGGCCAGAAAATCATGCGTCTGGTTACATGAACTCATGCTCTTATTAGAACTGCTTCACCATCCTATTAAACAGTGCAGGTTTCCTTGCTGGCATGCCAAACGTTAATCAGTTCAGTTGATCTTCAGGAGCTCTCCATCTTGAATTGTCTCAGCTGTTCTGTCTTGGCCACTCCCCTCTAGTTTATATGTGCTCACTACTGGTATTCGGGAGTTGCCAGTGTTAGTTCTACTGCCTGGTTTGGTGGTGAAGGAGAACATTCAGTGTTTGGAGTTGACGGTTGGAGAGTTTTTCTAAAGATTGCTGTGTGGAGTTGGTTTGCGTGTTTTTCCTTATTTTCTCAGCTTTGGTTTCCCTTTCCTATACCGCCTCGGTTTCCCACTTAGTTGTTTTGTTACTGTATTTGTATGATTGTGGCTTTCTTTTATCCCTCTATGTTAACCATATCTGTCAGGTTACTGTTTTTCTATAAACTTCAGACCCTCACCTCCCTGGGTGGGGAAGGATCAGACAAAGGTGAGTTAGGTGCGAGAACCCAGTGTCTCCACCTTCAGGAGTAATCCGGGGGACTGGGATAGACTTTGGCATCTTTAGTTCGAGGGATCTGGTAGGTGCCCACAGACTCTTGTCACTACGTGACACATTAGATCTATGATATCACTTGATTGTAAATTGATTAGATGAATCCTTCTAAGCTCTATGAAGAAATAGAAGGTCAATTTTCTCTTCACTAGTTATGAATCACTGCAAAAGTCTATGATGGGGGAGGAGGGAACAGCTGGTAAGGAGTTGAAGAGGGCAATGAGTCATGTAGGAACAAGAAACTTCCTTTTTCTACATAGAGCAAAGGAAAGAGAATGATTAATTGGGTACAAAGACAAAAAGAGCAATTGTAAGTACACAGAACTATATAATATCATGATTACAATTTATTAAGAGGATAAAATCTTTGCTAGGTGGAGTGCTTCTTTAAAGGCATGACAATTTGTAAGTTTTAATCTTTTTTGTAAATCCATTTGTAAATTCCATCCCAAAATTTATATCTGGGTATTTCTATCCATATGGCAAATTTGTTGATCATTTCCACTCTTCATCAAGTCTCTAATGCCATTCAGTAACCCTCCCAACACCCTTTGTATGACCACATTTTCAAATTGAGTCACAAGGGATGCAGGATATTAAAATTTCCTTTACTCCTTTATTACAGTTTGGTTCTCTACTGAGCACAATTATTGAAAATGATTCCTAATGCATAGTGAAGTGTTTCTATATTCCTAATTTCTGTATGACCAGCTGAGGAAATACTGAATTAATGAGAACACATTAAGCATTGTACAGCTTGTCAACCTGCATGTAGCTTCTAATTGTTCTTCCAGTGGTGGAACTAAATAAGTTAATAGGAGTCTGCCCGTTCACATTTTTAAATTAATTTCTGGACCTTTTCAGGCTTTGAATTATTTAATATTTTAATTGACTAATCAATCTTTACAGCACAATATCTAGTAAGTGGAGGTTCTGATAAGAGAGAGGCAGAAAATCTATTAATGCTGCTTCTCCATTGTTCGGCACTGTGTGATCCAGAATGTAATTGTAACCCTTAAAAACTGACAAAAAGGGTTTGCTTCTTTTATTGGCAAAAACAAAGCCAAATATTTGACTGACACTTGTATGGGTGAGTGCAGTTTGTTTGTGACTCTTAATAGGCCTAAAATTCAGTGTTTTGAATGATTTCACCTTTATTAGGATTATTTGATGCAGACCTCCAAATATTAAAAATGTGTTCTGCTCAAATAGACTTACAAAATTAATGAGTCTTCATTAAGCTCAATGGCTCCCCATAGTGATGCCTAGAAGTAGTCAGAATTGTATAATTTAGTTCTATGAATCATTATAGGCTTTATAAAACTCATTAACTCATTTTAGATATTATAAAATTCATCAGATCAGATTTTTGGGCCTGTTTATATGAGGCATCCACATTTTCACATTTGCCTAATAAGTAGGTAGTCTTGATGATATACTACTTTTAAGTTTTATCAGTGTCAAAGAAGCCTATTCTAGCTGTGAGTACATTGTCTCTGAGTACATTGACAGTGAGCTGCTTATCAGAGGAGGGGGCATGGTTGGACTAGCAGTTGCGTGCACATCAGACATGGCAATCATAATATCCTTGTGGTAACACCTTCAATATAAGTAAACAACAGCTCACAGCGTGATAAGTGTATTAACCCATACCTCATGCTGTGCTCAGATTACATAGTAAAACCTGCCAACAGTTTCCTTTCAATTATATTTTTTAATGCATTACGTACTGGCAGTAGAGATCACTTTTTCCAGACATCTCATTATCATCATATATATCTCATATATACAGTATATATAACACAGGGTCACACCATTCAGTTAAAGTAATGGTCCCTGCTCATCTCCTCCCTTTCCCTGCACAATGATCTCTGCACAGATCACAGAGCATGCCTAGAAAACTCTTGTATACAAATCATTGAGCATCCACAGTTTACAGCTTCCTTCCATGTGGATGCTGTACAGCATATCATTACTCCTAAAAGAAGTTAAGGCAAGATGATTACCCTCATAATCATTTACGTAAAATAGATTTAAAAAAAATCAACAATCATTAAAATAAAAGAGAAATGTAAAATATATATAAGTATGTGGTTTCAGTTAGCAAAAAAATGTAGGTGATCCATTCCCTTTAGCGGTCTGCTTTTCCTAGCTTCCTTAAGGTAAAAAAAGGAATTTTGATGTACTTACATTTTTATGAAAAAATTCTAAGGAGATTTTTAATAGCCTGGAAGAGCAAGTGTGATCGTGAAATTTAAACTGGTTCTCAGCTATTGCTCATTGATAATCCCAAAAGACCTAAATGGAAGGTTTCGCGTTTGTAAGCGGTTTTGTCATGCTTACAGTTTTCATTGTTTTATGTTATAAAGATGCCATGTTTCAGTGTATCAATGGCGTCTATTGTGAGCAGCAGACAGAGGATTTGAATATGACAGCGTTGGTACCACCGGGACCCATCGTGCATATCTACAATATGTGAATTGTCTAGAATAAGAACGCTTTTAATGTTTCATTCTCTTATGATAGGATTGTGGATGTTGAATTAGTGAATTTAGACACTGTTTTTAGCTTTTCCCTTGAAACTGATTTTCAGCTCCCTGTCACTCAGGAGGATTGTGTTGCCTCTGTGCCTGAGCGCTGTGCAGTGTGAGCTACCATTGTTTGGTATAAAAACATGAAAAAATGTAAAAAGTCCGCAATTACTGTTTCCTGTGGTAAAAAGAAGCACTTTATTTCAATTCATACTGACATTCAAAGCGACATGTGAGGGGAGATATGTGGGGAGATGGAAGGACGACGGCCGTTTCACGCACAGGTGGCGCTCCTACGGGTCCTATCTAAAACTCATTGAGATCACTTCATTTTTCAAGGTAATGACTCACAATCACATTAAAATAAATTTACATATAATACAATTGTTTACATACACAGAGAAAATCAGATGCAAGAAAAAACCTTACAAGAAAATGGACATGTTTGTCATTCAGACCTAACGGGCCTTGAACTTCAGCCTTCAAGATCCATTTACCCTCCCAGACTAATAGTGATCTATTATGATCACCTTCTTGTGTGGGGTATTTTACCTGCACTAATCCTGCAAAAGATAACGTGTGGATTATGGCATTGTTGAATGAATTTTATTAATCTGGGTGAACCTTTTCCTGAGGTAATAGAATTGAAATGTCTAAATCTAACAAACATAGGACAAATTGTTTTCCCTACATAAAAAAATTGCAAGGGCAAAAAATAACAGACTACAAATTTTGTGTGATGATGTATGGAACCTATTCTGAAAAATGTACCTGTGATGTGTAGATTCCAGAACAAACAGTTGCCACATTTAAAGTTCCCTTCAGGTTGGTAATTGTCTAACCATGTGTTTTTCTTTTTGGTAATGAATCTATTGTGTGTGAGTGTGTCCCCCCAAGTTGGTGCTCCTTCTTAATGAAAATTGAGGTTTGTTTTTAGCTGTGTCATGTAGATCATGATCGCTCTCAATTAGGTGTCGTTTTTTTCTGATGGCGTTTATTATCAGGTAAGTGTTCATATTGTGTTTGAAATTAAAAATAAATCTGTTAATTTGAGTACTGGCTTCTTCTGAATTGTCAGTTTTTTTATGTTTGTGTTTTTTTTATTACCGTATATACTCAAGCATAAGCTGAGTTTTTCAGCACATTTTTTTGTGCTGAAAATGCCCCCCTTGGCTTATACTCGAGTCATTGTCCTAGAAGATGGAGGGGGAGCAGCAGCGGCAGAGCAGCGCGTCACAGAAGGCAGGAGTCGGCTGTTCCGGCTAAAGCCTGTGCCCGCTGCTAAAGAGAAATTAATGTTCACTTCGCTGGCAGTAAATTCAATTCTCTGTAATAGTGCGCGCATTTTTCTCATAGGAGTCGTGCATACCAGGATAGGGATTAGGAACCATGCTTACCAGGATGGGGTGAGGAGGCCATGCATACCAGGATAGGGATGAGGAACCATGCATACCATGATAGGGATGAAGAACCACGCATACCCAGGGTAGGGATTAGGAACCATGCATACCAGGGTAGGGATGAGGAACCATGCATACCAGGATGAGGATGCCATACATACCAGGATAGGTATGAAGAACCATGCATACAAGGATGGGGATGAGGAGGCCATGCATACCAGGATGGGGATGAGGAGGCCATGCATACCAGGATAGGGATGTGGAATCATGCATATCAGGATAGTGATGAGGCACATGCATACCATGGTAGGGATGAGGAACCATGCATACCAAGATGGGGATGAGGAGGCCATGCATACCAGGATAGGCATGAAGAACCATGCATACCAGGATGAGGATGAGAAGGCCATGCATACCAGGATGGGGATGAGGAGGCCATGCATACCAGGATAGGGATGAGGAACCATGCATACCAAGATGGGGATGAGGAGTCCATACATACCAGGATAGGGATGAGGGGACAATGCATACCCGGCTTATACTCGAGTCAATAAGTTTTCCCAGTTTTTCGTGGCAAATATAAACTACAGTAGTTTTCTTTGCGTTTTATTAAAGGCTCTATTTTCTGCTTCTCTTAATAGAGGAAGGGGATACCCACTTTTTATTAATTTCGCAGTGAGTTCTTTTGCTTGCTGTAGAAAAGTTTCATCGCTGTTATTTATTTTGTGTAATCTGAGAAACTGGCTGTATGGCATGTTCTTTTTAGTGTGCTCTGGATGCGCACTTTCTTAGTACAGTAACAATGTTTACTGTTGTTTTTCTAAAGGTTTTTGTGTTTATATTCAGATCAAATATATCAATTCTGACATCAAGGAATTCTGTGTCATTTCCAAGTATCAAAGTGAACAACATGTTCACAACATGTTAAATGTGTTACTCACGTTTAAATATGACCAAATTATTGGAATTCTTGTTTCGTCCCTTCCCATATGACGAAAATATTGTCTACATAGCAGTGGTATGCTCTAATGTGCTTTATGAAGGGATTATCGATGTTATGAATGTATTCTTTTTCGATTTCAGATAGAAACAAATTTGCTAAAGTGCAAGTGACGAGCGTGCCCATCGCGGTATCCTTGGTTTGTAAAAAAACTGTTATGATCTGCTACAAGCACTAAGGAAAGGTGGGAATTCTGTCCCTACAATAGGACTGAGCTGGATCCCTACGATGTAACGGGGAACCTGATCCTGCGACCAGACCCGCTAAAGTCCTCAGCTAGTCTGAACGAAGACCTATAGTTGCGAGGGAGGAATCCCTACAAGATCTAGGGACTGGGTGAAAAGGTGGACACCTCCTAACAGAAAGTGTAGCAGGGAATATAAAACAGAAAACAAATACTAAGAGATCCTAAGATCAAGCAAAACTGACAGAGTAAGGCACCTAAGCACCCGGCTAGCTTAAGAGTAGATAATACAATGCAGTCCAGCAAAGCCAGAAGGGCGGAGCCAGACTAAATAGGGAAAAAAGGTCATGTGACCAGCAAACTGAAACAAAATCTAACAAGAGGGTTCTAACAAAAACAATCTTAGTCAAATTTAAATGCATTATGCGTCAAAATAAATTGTAAGGGCTCTAAGATGAAATTGATAGTATATTTGTCCATATTTGTGTTTTCAAGGATATTTTTTACAGCTTGTAAGCTGGTCGTTTGGGGAATACATGTATAAAGGCTTTCTACGTCGATTGATGCTAAATGCCATCTTTCTTGCCAATCAATTTCATTTAATATAGCCAAAAAGTCCCCTGTGTCCTTAATGTACAGTACAGGCCAAAAGTTTGGACACACCTTCTCATTCAAAGATTTTTCTGTATTTTCATGACTATGAAAATTGTAGACTCACACTGAAGGCATCAAAACTATGAATTATCACATGTGGAATTATACATTACACTTTACAAAAAAGTGTGAAACAACTGAAAATATGTCTTATATTCTAGGTTCTTCAAAGTAGCCATCTTTTGCTTTGATTACTGCTTTGCACGCAGAAAAGGTGAATGGATGGACTCTACATGCCTGGTTCCCACCGTGAAGCATGGAGGAGGTGGTGTGATGATGTGGGGGTGCTTTGCTGGTGACACTGTTGGGGATTTATTCAAAATTGAAGGCATACTGAACCAGCATGGCTACCACAGCATCTTGCAGCAGCATGCTATTCCATCCGGTTTGCGTTTAGTTGGACCATTTATTTTTCAACAGGGCATTGACCCCAAACACACCTCCAGGATGTATAAGGGCTATTTGACCAAGAAGGAGAGTGTTGGGGTGCTATGCCAGATGACCTGGCCTCCGCAGTCACCAGACCTGAACCCAATCGAGATGGTTTGGGGTGAGCTAAACCGCTCACCGCTTCAATTTTGAATAATCCCCAACAGATTTAACTCCATAATGATGATTATGAGGGTGGTTGCATTATTGAAATGAAGTTTTTTATGTCTAAGCAGTGAAGATATGGGACTGAGCTCCATTGTTTTATTGCGTCATTTTCTCCGTACAAGTTTTCCCATTGTTTCAGGTTTTTATGAAACAGGTCCATGCTGTATTGCCCAACCAGAAGCTACACTATCTATGTTTGCCCCATCCAAACTGGAAAAAAATCATATTTTCACAAATTCATAGATATGTAGACATGTAGATATAATTCTGTTATGTTTTTTTATATAGTTTTGTAATGCAAATATAGTTCAGTGGTTCCTTTTCTAAGGCTGTCGAGTCCATTTTCTCAATAGATGACTATATACGCTGCCTGCATGATAACAATTTAGTAATGCTTGGCTGCCTTTCACAACAATTTGTCTACTTTATTTTCCATGTCTTTCCATCTAGTGTCAAAAATGCTACTAATATTCCTAAAATTCTGCCTGACAGCCCTCGGTAGAATTTTGCCCATAAATTAAAGATGTGGCTTATGAGAGATGAACCATTGAAGCGACCGGGGAGAAAACACAGATAGATGAAAGGTATATAACTGCCTATGGGGACCTGATTGAAGCATGGCATGTCAAACCTAATCTAAAGGAATAAGCAGTTTCTAGACTTTGTCATACACTGAGACACCTGACCAATTCTTCATTAGAGAAGAACTTTGCAGTAACATTAAGATAATTAGAAGCATTAAGTTTTTTGTTGTGATGAGCAGTAAACGTGTTTAGTATGAGAATTGAAATTAAAGGGCATTTATTGTGTAGAAAACCAATCTGTTCTCAAGGAGAAGATGTAATGGTTAGTCAAATTATAGTTATATTATTACTGTAATTATATTATGCTTGCTTATATAGTGCCATCATATTCCTCAGCACTTTATAGATATTGTCATCGTTGTGTCCATTGGGGCTTGCAATCTAAATTTCCTATCAGTATGTATTTGGAGTGTGGGAGGAAATCGGGGTAGCAGAAGGAATCCCAAAGAAACATGGGGAGAACATACAAACTGCTTGCAGATGTTTTCCTTGGTGGGATTTGAGCCCAGAACCTCAGCACTTCAAAGCAACAGTGCTAACCACTGAGTCACCATGCTGCCCCAGTGTACATTCAATAAGCTAACACAGAACTCATATACTAGTAAAATTAAAAGGGCTGTCCACTACTGTAAAATTCCTTATTAATGGCCACAGGGTGCTGCATAAATTAAAAAAGTGTCTTTACTCACCTCCCAAACGTGCATTGCTCCCCCTGTAAGCCCTGTGTCTCCTGACGTTATTCTTCTGCTCAATCGTAATTGTGAAAGCTGTTGTTATGACTGAGGCCTACACTCACACAGGGAAGAATAAACCAGAGGAGATGTTAAACCTGCACACCACAAGACTAGGCAATCCCTAACCTGACCCTGATTTGTCCCTGCCTTACCGTGGAGGTAGACAGACTAAAGTGTTTCAATGGCTCCCCCAGATTCAACATCTGCTGACCCTGAGTGTCCTTTACTGCATCTCAACTCTACACAGAGTGTAACACAAAACCACAACAACAGAATGGAGAACACACAGATATAGGGTGAGACACAGGGTTAAAGACATGTTCTCGCAGTCATGAATGAAAGACGTAAGGAAAATAAAGGAACCCAAAAAGAACTTTGGCATAACTCCAGACCTTGAATGTAATAAAATGGGAAAATAGCTGAGAAGAGGAATATGCAAACAAGAAGGTGAAGCAATACAGTAAACCTCTCAAGATAATCCTTCATTGGGGAGCTGGGACTCCAAATATCCATCTAACTTTGAATATAGCTAGCAAAGGCTGCATGTGCCAGGAGAGTATAAAAAGCTGCATCCAAGATGTGATAGGACAAACCAAAACAAGGAAGTGAGAACACCTGCATAGCAACAACCCAGCAAATTAAAGACAACACTTGCATAGCAGCAACCCAGCAAATTAAAGACAAGAGCATTATCAGCAGTTGGAAAGATACAACATAGGCTGTGGTTAAACGGATAGGGAAACCAACCCATAGCCAGAGATCACTGGATCTAGTCCATGACAGCTGTATCTAAACAGTGGCTGCTGATTGGCTGCAGCCATGATATGGCGTTGTTTATGTCAGGAGATCATCAAGGACACAAGGCTGAGAGTGGTGCTGGTCAAGGAGATAAGTATAGAATTTTGTAATTTATGCAGCAGCCTGGGGCCATTAGTATGGGATTGTCCATTAGTGGTGGTTGTAAAGTCATGTGGAGTATGTGGCAGCTATATAAATAAATATTAACATTTTTAGTATGATATTTTATTGTATAAATGATATTTTTCTAATCTTCTGTGAGTACGTTAAATACACGTTCTAGTCTCATCATGCAGACCTAATACTAGTTTGCAGGCTGCTGTATATGGCAGACTGTAGTCTGTAGTGTGTTGGTTATCCATTCTGATACATACAGTACAAGTACATATTTTGCTCACAGTTAAATAAGATAAGACAAAATGCACATTAAACATTCTTTATAGTGTCTCCAAAGGTAACAGTCTACTTTTATCTACTACTCTACTCTTTGAATCGCTTATACTATTTATTGCAATACTATTACATTGCAGTATTAAGTGTTATAGATGCTCGCCCTGCTTATAGGAGGATAAAGACAACAACAACGGGGGCTTACTGGCACAGCAACCCATTAGCTCCTCATGATCATATCACATTTAAATGCTACAGGTACTGATTGATTGCAGCATTTAATGGCTAAACAGCAGTGATCACACCTTGGTCCGGTCACTACAATTACTGGCAGGTGCCAGCATCTGCCCGATATGGAGTGGGCTCAGTTCTGTAAACCCACACAGCAACTTTTGATGAAGATAAATGTGGCAGGTCATTATAGGATCAAAGAGATATTCCCCCATTAGAAAAACATACTTACGCCATACCGAAAGAGAATAGAGCTGAGCTGCTATAAAATAAACCTGTAAAAAGTAGAGATGAGCAAATAAATTGGCAGGACTCCAGTCCAGTGGACAATTCAATATTCCATGGCCTCTGAATGGGAGATCAACTTTTGGGTATCCCTGACTCCTCTAATGATTAGCTGGCCTAGTGCAACGTCATGTATGCATCAAGTCTCAACAATGACTTTGCATGAAGCCAGCTAATCAAGAGAAGAGACGAAGGTGCCATCAGGTAGGAGGCGGTTCACAGGGCTCCTGTCCAGCCGCTAAGGAACATTGACTTGGCTGCTGGACCAGGGTTCTGTGAATTGATTCTCTGATCTCTAGGTATAGCTCTGGTTTTGGAAAAAAGAAAAAACAAAGGTGTTTTTTTAATACTAATACTAGATAACCCCTTTACTAGAAAACCCCGTTAAGATATATGTTACAACTATATGTAAAACTATAACGTTTTAATTAGTTACACAGCATGAAAATAAGTAAGTTTGCAATTGACTTACTTTTTCTGTCTGTTCTTATTCTCCTGCGAGCTTTTTTCTTTTTTAGTGTTCGGCTAAACACTATGGAAACCATGGAGTTTGGCCACTAATGCCTGTCCCGATCTTGGCCAAGAATGTGCAGTAGTTACATTCCAAGATATGGATTTTCTCCTAACATACCAGTCAGCTATCTCCTGCTCTTCTGCTGACCTTTTGGCTAAGTGCACACGTTCAGGAATGTGTGCAGAATTTTCCTGATCAAAAACGGACTTTTCCCGCCGTAAATACGCGCGTTTTTTACCGCAATTTTTTCCTGAACTTTCTAGGGCAATAATATAGCGGGAAAAACGCTAGAATTCCACGAAATTAATGAACATGTTGGTTCTTTTTCCGAGATGCGTTTTTTTCGTGGAAAAAAACGCACCATGTGCACAAAAATTGCGGAATTCATTCTAAATGATAGGATGCTTAAATCATGCGTTTTTGACGCGTTTTTTTCTGCAAAAAAAATGAAGAAAACGCAAATAATCCTAATCTTGTGCACTTAGCCTTATTGTTCTACTAATATTACAGTTAGGCTAATTAGCAGAACTGTTACTCAAGTAGGAGACCCAGCCCTGCCAAAAACCAAGAAGAAAGGTGAAAGTTGTGTGCAGCTCAAGATACAATTTGAAAATACTCTTTTAAGTGTTGAAACATGCAATGATCTTATCTGTGTAGTTGACGCCTAACTTTATTATTTATGTGAAGTTCTTTTCTGGAACACATGCAATGTATAGTGTATAGAGTGTATAGAAACAAGTTGCATGTTGCTTTATCTAATCTGGTAACACTACTAACAAAGTGGAGATCTTTAATAGTGGTGGATACCCCTTTTACAATGTTTACATTACCTTAAATGCTATGAGTAAAAACTCAATTCCCTCTCTCCAGTTTTTCATGATCTACTAATAAATATTTAAAGTGTGCCTATATCTTATATATTAATTTGTCCATCCATTGGTCTTGAGACCCCACCAAAAAAAAATTTGCTCTGCAGCACACTATTTAGAAAACAAAAACACTCAGCACCTGCATGAGCACTGAGCAATGTATGGAGTCCATAGAAAGTCTTTATATAGAGAAGAGCATAGGCTCATAGTGTTAGGCATTGGGCAACAGCAGGATCAGAACCTGGATCTAAGGAGTCTGTGGTCTCCCATGCAGACCCACCCAAGGCAGATGCTGCTCAGCTTCGCCATCAATCCCAATGCCTAGCC
>VIAB01005133.1:44927-55337 GCA_009801035.1 Oophaga pumilio | reverse complement strand
CCAAACGCGACATGGCGTCCAATCTCAATTCCAGCCAATTATGGATTGAAAAAGTCAAACGGCACTCCTTTCCTTCTGAGCCCTGCCGTGTGCCCAGACAGTGGTTTTCCCCCACATATGGGGTATCAGCGTACTCAGGAGAAATTGCACAACAAATTTTTCTGTCCATTTTCGCCTTTTACCCATGTTAAAATAAAAAATTTTTTGGAAAAGGTCATTTTTGTGACTATAATGTTAAATGTTCGTTTTTTCCTTCCAAGTTGCTTTAGCTCCTGTGAAGCACCTGAAGGGTTAATAAACTTCTTGAATGTGGTTTTGATCAGCTTGAGGGGTGCAGTTTTTAGAATGGTGTCACTTTTGGGTATTTTCTGCCAAAGTGACTTCAAATGTGAGGTGGTCCCTAAACAAAATGGTTTTGTACAATTTGTTGTAAAAATGAGAAATCGCTAGTCAACTTTTAACCCTTATAACTTCGTAACAAAAAAAAAATTTGGTTCCAAAATTGTGTTGATGTAAAGTAGACATTTGGGAAATGTTATTTAGCAGCTATCTGGTGTAACATTTCTCTGTTCTAAGGGAATACAAATTCAAAGTTTGAAAATATTTCCATTTTTTCATAAATAACAGCAAGTTATATCGAATAAATTTTACCACTATCATGAAGTACAATATGTCATGAGAAAACATTCTCTGAATCGCTAAGATCCGTTGAAGCGTTCCAGAGTTATAACCCCATAAAGAGACAATGGTCAGAATTGTAAAAATTGGCCTGGTCATTACCGTGCAAACAACCCTTGGAGGTTAACCTTCATAGATAAGACACTATTTGCACTCTCCTTCAACAGTGCTTGTAGCCAATATTGTATAGCATTATATTTGGTCATTTGAACTTAGTATCTTTTTGCACTGCACTTAACTGATGTGATCAATTGATGCTTTACCAGGCACTTCTCCTCATTTAGCATTTTATATTCATTGTGTGCACTTTAACTATTAACTACTTATATATAACTCAACCTGAGGGTTATATCAAAGAGGGAGAAGAGAATCTTGCTTGCAAACTACAAAAATCTCGATATAGTATGAAGCAATCGGCAAGAGTGTGGAACCAACATGAACAATGTCTTATTGGAAGCAGGATTAAAAAGAAGTCAAGCAGATCTGTGTTTATACACAAAATGTACAGATGGAAAGTAGATATATATTCTCTTATATGTGGACAGTGTGATTATGGTTCATTAAGATGAAACAGAAATTGCAAAGATGACTTAAATTCTGAATCAAAGAAAAACTGTAGGGGAACAAAAGTGCACAAGACCATTGGGTGATAACCTTTTAGCTGCATATGAAAGTAAAATGAAGATGCTCAGTTAAGCAGGTTGTGTGTAGGCACCTGAAGATATCAGCAGCTGCTGCTGCCTTGTGGTTGGGGGATGATCTCCTCCAGAATAGTTGACCAATTTGGAACACGAAAGTCCAAGTTACTGTTCGGGTTCGGCACACCGAATATTGGGTGCTTCCCACACTGTCATTTTGGCAGCGTGAGAAACACCAGCGGCTCTGATTATTACCACCAATCAGAGCACCAGCAACTGTGACCGGCGGTAAATAAGTTTACCTTCACCTATTGGGTTTTCCTCTCATTTAGTTTTGTGTTGATTTTTACTGGCATGTAAAAATATATCATGTTTTTTACAATCATTTTTCATACACACATGCATTTTCTATTCCTCAAAATAGAAGTCTATAGGAAAATGTAGAGCCACATCTAGAGCATGCTGCGTTTGTTGGGAAAAAAAATCTCCAAAATGCTCAAAAAACAGACAGAAAACTGTCATAAAAGCTTTGAAAATTTTGCAACTTGGCTTTTTTACACCAGTTTGAATCAGCTCTCTAGAAATGGTTGGAGCCAGGGATGGTGCCTGAGCTGGATGGGGCTTGGCCACATCCACTAGTCAAATTCATAAAAAAAACCCTACATTTTCTACATTAAAAATTCTACCCTAGTGTCTCACAGAAGTAGAATTTCAGACATGGCACATGGAAGTGCATACCACTCAGAAAAGGCATCAAACTTATTAAATGGCTTGTGTATCTTAACAAATGTGATGCCTTGCACTCCAGCAAGACTGGAATTGTGCGAGCGTGCCCTACGCCAGTCTTGATAAATCGTCCCCACTATTTGTAGCATGTTTAATATTTTTCTAGCAACAAAGAAAGCAAAAAACTGACAAATGATAAAAAACAAAAAAACAAAAATGAATTATTTTCTCGAAAATGTAAAACCACACTCACAGAGCTATTTTATTCCTACGACCATTGTTTTTAGGGAAGAATATACTCGTTCTTAGGTGTCATATGTTCAAATTAATGTCCTGAATCACATTTTCATCAAAGTTTGGTCAGTGATTTTCTCATCTGATTTCACCAACTTACAGACTTGTATGAGTATGTATCAATGATCTTTTAGCTGACTCACCACCTCTTTGATTCCAGTGTAGAGTGCTTTTTTAACGCATGTTTCGTTGCAGCTTAGCGCCCTTCAAGCTCATTTTTTGCTGATGTTTCCCTTGCTGCTTCACTGGATTCATGTTACTGCTTTCAACAGATTTGGAAAGCTATCATACCACAGTATTTGTTTACCAATGTTCCTAAACTGTATGTTGTTGGTTTTGTAAGCACGATCTGCAAGCATTGCTACTCCGATACTATAAAGAAGAATCGCCAATGGCAATGTTATTTATATGAACATTTAGTGAATATCTTGGCCGTCAGGCCCATGCACTGGGACTTCTGCCGTATGATGCCTGGCACAAGGATTTTGTGCTTCCCAAATATATGTTGGATCATGTTCATCATTTCACATTCCATACTGTATGCAGCTCTGGCCTTATGGCATGATCATTTTTCTTGCTAAGGCTGCTAAAATGGCTTGGGAAGTGTATGAGATCTGAAAGAAAAATGAGAATTGCTATAAAAACTAAGAAGACAAATGATGGAGCTGACCACATACATGAGACAACTGTCTGCGAAATATCCAGATGTCTCTCCTAGCTTCACCTTAAACATGCACGCTTGGCTCAACTGAATGTGCATTTTTAGTTCAATGGGAGAAGGGGAAAAAGACACTGCCTTAACACAAACATTTCTCCCATATAAACATAGAATTGAACATGTTGAAATGCAGCAAAGTGCAATTGTGAACATTAAATCCAGATAACAATCTCACTAATGAAAATAACACTCAGATAGGCCATTCTTACCCATAGTTTACCAGTATAACGTGATTGAAGAACTAGTGCTCCCACGTGCTCTTATTTGTTGACCCCACAACTTATACTTGAGTCTCTCTTACTACTCATCTTGTCTTTATATACAGTCATTAATATTTATTATGGCTTTTGTTTGTGATGACGAGTTAATTATTTTCATTTTTTTTACTAATGGACTATTTGACTCCTTGTTTTCTATATCATATCCTATGTTTGGAGTGTCTAGTTGACTAACTATTTTTGTCCTACTAGGCAATTAGGTCCCCCCCGCATACATACTTATGATGGTTTCTGTTTTTACGGTATTGTTTTTATGTTAGCACACTTGATTGCAAATGTGTACTATTGGGACCTATGCGTTTCGACTTTCATCTCAGACCATGATTAAAATGAAAATTGAAACGCGTAGGTCCCATTTCTAAGTACCTGTACACATTTGCAACCAAGTGTGCTAACATGTGGACTAAATTTTCTCTTTTAATGGCTCAAATAAAAGCTATATTTTATTAACACAAGAATAACATCCTGCATTGCTGGATCCTTCTTCTCTTTGCCTGTTCAGGTTGTGGCTGCTCTGCTGTGATCCGTGCAAGGCTCTGGTCTTCATTGGGAATCACACGCACTTACCCATGAGCTGACTATTTTTTCTTTTTATTATTTGCAATATTTACTGTTCCTATAAATGTGAAATTCTTTGCAGGGGCATAACAATCGGAGTCACAGAGGGTGTGACCGGGATCAGGCCCATGTGGGAAGGGGGCCCGCCAACACCAATTTCACCTGGATGTGCGTCCTTGGATGCACATTCAGGTGCAATGTATTGCGGCGCAATACATGTCGCTGGATTGCCAGTGACACGCGGCACATGGCAGTGACATCATGTGCAGCACGTGTCGGCACACTGAAGTGAGCTGCTGGCTGCTGCGCCGACTACAGAAGAAGACGCCGCTCTGCATGTTAGCAGGGGGAGGTGAGTAGCATTTTTTTTTTTAACAAAAAAAACATGCTGAAGAAGATTGGATGGTGCCTAGGATGGGGAAGTTATACCAGAATGGGTGACATTATATTAGGATGAGGGACATTATAACAGAATAGGGGACATTATACTAGAATGGGGTTGTTATACCAGGATTAGGGACATCATATCAGGATGGGGAATATTATACCAGAATGGGGGACATTATAATAGGATGGGGGACATTATACCAAGAAAGGGCCCCGGTTGGAGCAAAAATGTTATAGCATGGGGCTCAAGATGAGTGGCATTATTACTGTAAGGGGCCCAGGAAGGGAGAGATTATAACAAGAAGGAGAAAGGATGGGGGAGGGGCATTATTACATGGAGGGTGAACATGTTGGTTTTTATAGGACCTAAAACGCTACAAGGGCCCATACATCTGACCAACATGCAGGAGGGGGATCAGGGTCCAAATTTTGCACTGGGCCCATTGGACTCTCATTACACCACTGTTTTTTAGCCAATATTTTGATTAAACTGACTCCACATCCCATGGCAAGGCGACCTCATACAACTTAGTCTTTGCGCCAAACAAACCTTTCTGACGTGCCATCAGACGAAATACCGCTTTAAACTTACCAGAGTCATTCACGGCAGACTGTTGACACAAACTTCATAAGTACATATTTGTGCAAATGTTGGCATTTCCCAGTAAATTTGTGGAGTTAGTAAGCTAAATTTAAGTACTAATTGCTTACACTGGCATTCAAATAGCTTATTAAGCATTTTCAAAAATGTAATTTCCAAAGTAAATCTCTCTAAGTTATTAAGACACAATGAATAGAAATATACAGATAGCATTACATTTACTTTTTATGTGTCTGAACAGGAACCTTTTTATGCATTCTGATTGACTTCTAACTTCTAAGATAACTATTGAATAAGAAGCATTCTTCTAATCTCCCTTACCTTTACGCCTCATTCAGACATCCGTTTTTACCATGTATTGAGCACATTGCTATCAGAGTGTCAAGTAATAAAGTGAGGTCCAAGCGTCATTGGATGCCATCCGAGTGCAGTCCATTCCAATTTTTTTCATATGCCTATAGTGTTTCACTGCTGATTTTGATCTGAATCGTGAAAAATCACCGACACGTGAATGGTCCCATACACTATACCAGGTACGAGTGCTATCCTTGAAAACCACAGATAGTGCTCATACGTGAAAATTGGATGTCTGAATAAGCTCTGCCATGAATCATTCCAAATGTGTATCACATGATTGCCAGGATGGAAATCAAAATAAAACATTGTACTTAGAAGAATATTCTAGTGCCTTTCATGAAATTATTAATTTGCATTAATGGTTCATTGGTATACATACATATTAAATCGACCTAGCTAGTTTCATTTTGATGAAAAGGCAGCTTGTATATATATCCCACCTGGGAGGCAAGCCCTGGGCTAAAAAAAACCCACAGGCCACACTTTGGGAGACAGACACTTATGGCGACCATGCTCTGGGCCTGAAATGTGATTATACATTTCTCATATGTCATCAGAAAGTATCTAGGGGTATACCCGACAGGGAATTGCAGTTGGGTCGCCTAATGCGATGGTCTGAAGTATCTCCCCCGGAAGCTGCATTCTGTCAAGCTGACAGCCGGCACAGAGAAGCTGCAGCGCGCCAGCTCCCAGAGATCAATTGTACTCGCACCTTACAGACGCCAGCAGCGTAATCAGGTTATGTGATCACACTCCTGACATCACTCGCCGGCGAGCAGAAGAGAGAAGAGGATCAGTGGTAAGTGCTCTGGGCATTCTTTTCCTCCCTCGTTCCAATGCCAAGCGCACTTCCAGCGTTTGAAATCTGTGTGTTATTTTTTCCTGGTATGACGGGCGTCCCCATCATTTCCAGTCCTGTGCAGTGTGGGAGAGTATTGGGTGTACTCGCCAGCTTCAGAATGTGCAATGTGCATGTACACCCTATACACCCCACACTGCACAGGATGGGAAATGACGCGCTGCAGCGTCATACCAGGAAGAAAAAGCACACAGATTTCAAATGCCGGGAGTGCGCTTGCAATTGGAGCGAGGAAGGACATGAACGCCCAGAGTCTCTGAACTTCCGAAGACATCAGCCTAATTAGCATATCGACATGTAAGTTATAAAATCATTTTTCTCAGCGATTACAGGACAGTATGAGGTCAGACTATACAACATTGCAACAAAACTATAGTGTGCAAAATGAATAGGGAAAATGTGAATTTGGGTGGAAAATATTTTGGCATGGCGGGGCCCCATTTGAAAGCTCGCACCGGGGCACAGAACTTTGTAGTTACTCCTCTGCTCCTGTGGCTGAGGAGCTGAAGACACCAAAGATTCAGCATGGGGGGACAATTATTCCATGTGTGTATGGGGATTTATTCTGTGTGTGTGTGGGGGGGAGAATTATTCTGTGTGTGAGGTGGATTTATTCAGTGTGTGTGTGTGTGTGGGGGGGGGATTTATACAGTGTGTGATTTATTTAGTCCGTGCGTGTTGGGGGTATTTATTCTTTGTGTGTGGGGTATTTATTCTGCGTGGTTGGGGATTTATTGGTGCGTGGGGGTATTTATTCAGTATGTGTGTGAAGGGAGATTTATTCAGTGTGCGTGGGGTGATTTATTCAGTGTATGGGGGATTTATTCAGCATGTGTGTGTGGGGGAGCATTTATTCAATGTGTGTGTAGGAGAGATTTATTCTGTGTGTGTGTGTGGTTTTATTCAGTGTGTGTGTGTTTGGGGTGAGATTTATTTAGTCTGAGTGTGGGGGAGATTTATTTAGTGTGTGTGTTGTTTTTTATTTAGTGTGTAGCGCGTACGGGTTACTGTCTCTGTACTTTCCTGAGAGAAGCCTACTCCACTCACTGGGGCTTCTGCGTTCACGCACTCACAGGTAGCACTCTCTATGTCACGTACTACAAGGTGAAAGCACTGGACCGAAGTCCCCTCTTCACTGCTGCGCAAGGATGCCGCCTTCACTCTCCGTGAAGTCCGCTGCTCTCTGCTTCGCACGCGCTGCTTTCGCACCTTCCGTCCCTCTAGCTTCCGGTCCACCGCCCCACATCTCCTGACAGTCACATGGTGCGGTCGGTCCAGGTCAAACAGTCTTCCCCCCGGCAACCCTGCTACCCTACCATATGGTTCTGGACACGGAGCAAGGGAGGTAACATTCTTCTATCTCTTCTTGCTCTTGACCTCCTTACATTCCCCCTCTCTTTTTTCTCACAGGCGAGAGATTCTGGAGTTCTCGTTGACAGTCCTCCAATCCCTGCACAATTTGTTGCCAGATAAACTGATCTTGGTTATAGCGAACAGGGGGTACACTGGCCATAGAACGCTTAGAGCATTGCAAATCAGAAGGAGTAGGAGTTTCAGTTGTAGCGGGAGGAAGGGGAGTCGGAGTTACTCCCATTGTGTTGTCAGCTTCAGGCACCGACCCTGTTTCCGTACCCCCTGGGGGAAGTAGGAGGTCCTCCTTGTCTTCCAAATCAACATCTATTACTGGAACAGCCTGAGGAGGCGCAGGTACTTCTGGTACCGGTTCAGGATCTCGAGACAGACATGGGCGCAACATATTTTGATGCAGTGTGCGAGTGGGGGCCCCTTCCTCCGCTTCTGGCTGAACCTCATAAACAGGACCTTTAGCACTAAGTTGATGCTTCACCCGGTACGGGCTTTTCTCCCACCGATACTCCAGTTTGTTGTGTGGGCGCTTTTCTCTCACTAAGACTCGCTCTCCAGGCCGTAGGGCTGTCCCATTTTCAGCAGTGACTTGGGGATGCTCAAGTTCCTGTATCCGGTTCTGCACTAGTCGATGGAGAGTCCATAGCCGACGACAGTGTTTCCGAACCCAGGAGTACACCCCCGTGGGTAGTCCGCCTCGGGTTCTAACTCCAACTCGGTCAACTCTTTCCCGAGCCGTCTGAAGAACAGAGAGTATGGTGTGAAGCCGGTCGTGCTGTGCTTCCGATTGTTATACACCCACACCAGCTCAGGGTACGAATTCGGTCCATCTTTCCTTCTTGTCATCTTCCAGGGTTTGCAGCATTTGAACCAGGGTGCGGTTAAATCTCTCGCAAGCTCCGTTCCCCTGTGGGTAGTAGAGTGTGGTTCGGGACTTATTGATCTTATACAACTGGTGTAGCTCCTCCATTACTCTCCCAAGAAAGCAGGCCCCCTGATCAGAGTGGATACGCTTGGGACACCCGTACACTTGAATGAAATACTTTTTCATTTTTTTCAGTTTGATCCCGCGTGGGCGTCACTACGGCAAACTTTGTAAAGTGATCTATCATTACTAGACAGTGCTCATAGCCCTGATGCGCTGGCCCGATCGTCAGGTAGTCTATGGCCAACAGATCCAAAGGTCCAGAAGCCTTCACCGTCTGCGTGGGAGCCTGCTGTTCAGGTCGTTTGACCAGTTCACAGCTCTGGCACTGCTGACAGACTCCCTCAATGACATTCCTCAGGTTGGGATGGTAAAACAAGTGCTATAACCATTGGAAGGTCTTTTCCGGACCAAAATGGGCTCCTTTCTCATGAGCTTCCGTAGCCGTCTGGTCCACCAAGGACGAGGGTATCACTGTCTGCCAGACAAGAACGAGTTCTGATGGAAAGTACGTCTTCTGATACAGGATTCCATCTCGCAACCGCAGCTTCTCCCACTGATGCAGCATCTGCAGCATTCCAGGCAATGAAGTCCTCCTGTCTTGATGGCTGGGCACCTGTTTGGATGCGATCCACCGTCTCAGCTGAGCTATCTCCTGATCCTTCTGCTGTACCCAGACCCACTCATCGCGGGGTTGCTCCAGCAGACTCACACGAGACTCCTACTGGACTGTTTCCCGCATGGCCATCACGGTCCTGGCAGTATCTCCAAACTCTGGTACTTCCACAGCCTCCAACTCTTCATCCTTATTGGGCGTTGGTTTCCGGTAATTCACTCGAGAAAGGGCATCAGCATGAGTATTCTCTGCTCCTCTCCTTTAGGAGATCCTGTACTGGAACTTCACGATCTGGGCCACCCAGCGTTGCTCCAGGGCCCCTAGCCTCGCAGACTCTAGATGAGCCAATGGGTTATCTGTCTGCACGTAAACTTCTGAGCTGGCCAGATATTCAGCAAACTTCTCAATCACTGCCCACACCAGCGCCAACAACTCCAGTTTGAATGAACTGTAATTTTCTGGATTCTTCTACGAGTCATGCAGGGATCGACTAGCATAGGCTATAACACGCTCTTTCCCATCCTGTAGCTGTGACAGCACTGCTCCAAGCCCCTGTAGACTCCCGTCGGTGTGTAAGATAAATGGCTGCGTGAAGTCTGCGTAAGCCAGCACAGGGGCCTCCGTCAACGCTTTCTTCAGGGCTAGGAATGCTTCCTCCTCATGCTCGCCCCACCTTTTTTTTTTTTTGCACAAGAGGGCACCCCTTTCAACAGCTCAAGCAGAGGATTGGCAATGCAAGTAAAGTCTTTTATGAAGCGTCAGAAGTATCCCGTGAGTCCCAGAAATGCGCGCACATCTTTCACAGTCCTTGGGGTCAGCCACTCCTGTACTGCGGCAATCTTCCCCTGGGAGGGCCTCACTCCTTCCGCAGAGACAATGTGCCCCAGATACTCGATCTGCACATGAAAAAGGTGACACTTTTGAGGCTTTACTTTCGGCCCATACTTCTGTAGCCGACTCAGGACTTGCTCCAGTCTCTGCAGATGTTCGTCAACAGTAGGAGCAAAGATGATGATATCATCCAGGTAGATCAGGGTGGATTCAGAATTCAGGTCCCCAAGACATCTTTCCATGATGCATTGGAATGCTCCCGGGGCATTGGCTAGACCGAATGACATGCGGTCAAACTTGTATAGTTCGATCAGAAGGATGAAAGATGTCTTGGCTCGGTCTTGTTCGGACATTGGCACTTGCCAGTAACCACTGGCCAGATCTAGCGTGGAAAAGTACCTGGCCTTCCCTAATGCCAACAGGGACTCCTCTATCCTTGGCAATGGATACGAATCTCACACCGTGCAATCGTTGAGTCAGGGGTAATCCACACAGAAGCGTAAGGACCCGTCCTTCTTTCACCCCAGAACTATGGGGGCAGCTGTTGTGAATGTGCTAGAGATGGTTTCTGAGCAGAGG
>VIAB01005133.1:0-11854 GCA_009801035.1 Oophaga pumilio | reverse complement strand
TTTTGGGGAAAAAAGTGTGTCTTATGGTCCGAAAAATACGGTAGTTTTCTTAATGCATTTTTTCACATGAAAATAAAAAATAAACTTGTTTTCACTATAATAGGGTTGAATATATATGCTACTAATTTGTAGTGATTGATTAATTTAATGAAAATAGGTATATATATTCTCTGCGGCATTTAGGTGCCACTATGCTCTTTTTGTGCATTTTTGTTGAGATATCTGCATTAATTTGGGAGATTTTGGTACATTGTATTTTATTGTATCTATACATGAAACAAGGTTTTGAAATTAATAGAATGTTTGTAGATCTCTTGTCAACTTTACCAGTTCACAATAAGTGTTGTATGTAAATATCTTTATTTTGTTTAATATGCACATGTAATTAGCATGCACATATGTACTTTATGCGGTATTATAACAGTGACGTGTTTTTTGTGTGACCACATTCCATGAAAATAGCAATGGTTGTCAAATAGCTAAATGGAAGTGATCTCCTTGATTAACCACATGTGCTTTTGCAATGGTTGAGAACATATAAAGGAATTGTTGATTTTATGTCTGTATGCCGTCAGGCATGGAAGTTTCCTCTTCATGTATTGTTTTTTAACCATGAAGATTTTTTGAATAAAGATGATGATTTTTATGGAAAAACCAGTGCCGGAAAAATTCTTTGTCTTCAAGCTTGTTCATATATGGTAGTCAGCCACTGAATTCCAGGCATGGCCAGTCTCCAAGTATAATCTGGTGAGCAATCATCCTTTCCCCCTTTTTACCTATTTCGACAAAAATTGTAGTCTTTGGCATTAACTCCACTCGCCGTGTTTGGAGGAAGAGAAATGCTGCCTATGACCCAAAGCACACCGTTCCCACTGTCAAGCATGGAGGTGGAAACATTATGTTTTGGGGGTGTTTCTCTGCTACTTCACCGCATCAATGGGAGAATGGATGGAGCCATGTACCATAAAATCCTGAGTGACAACCTCCTTCCTTCCACCAGGACATTAAAAATGGGTCATGGCTGGGTCTTCCAGCAAGACAACATGCAGCCAAGTCAGCAAAGGAGTGGCTCAAAAAGAAGCACATTAAGGTCATGGAGTGGCCTACCCAGGCTCCAGAACTTAATCCTATAGAAAATTTATGGAGGGAGTTGAAGTTCCGAGTTGCCAAGCGACAGTATCAAAATCTTAATGATTTAGGGATGATCTGCAAAGAGGAGTGGACCAAAATTCCTCCTGACATGTGCGCAAAGCTCATCATCAACTACATAAATGTCTGACTGCTGTGTTTGCCAACAAGGGTTTTGCCACCAGGTATTAAAGGGAATCTGTCACCCCATTTTTGGAGTATGAGATGAGGCCACCACCACCATATAAATTTATTTGCATTTTGCAAATCAGACCGGACCAGACGGCGGACCGCCCCTGGGTGAGTATAATATAACTCGATTTTCTTATCTTTCAGGTAACATTGGGGGCTTGTCTACAGCATTAAAGAATGCTGTAGATAAGTCCCTGATGGCGGTGGCCGCATCTCATACTGCAAAACTGGGGTGACAGATTCCCTTTAAGTTTTGTTCGCCAGAGGGATCAAATACTTATTTCTCACTGCAAAATGCAAATAAATTTATATAATTTATTCTATATGGTTTTCAAGATTTTATTTTTGCTATTCTATTTCTCAATATTAAAATTAACCTACCCTTAACATTTTAGAGTGTTCATGTCTTTATCAGTGGGCAAATTTACAAAATCAGCAAGGGATAAAATACTTATTTCCATCACTGTTTATAGTTATGTATGTATTATATACAAATATTATATATCTATCCTCCTATATAAAAGATTACTGTGCAAAAGTTTTAGGCAGGTGTGGAAGAAATTGTGCGAATTAAGAACGCTTTTCAAAATTGATATAGAAAATGTATTTTCATCAATTAATAGAATGCAAACAGAATGAACAAAAGGGAAATGTAAATCAAATCAATATTTGATGTGACCACCATTTGTCTTCATTATTTCTTCTTGGGACTCTTGCTTCCAGTTTTTGAAGGAACTTGGCAGGGAGATTGTTCCAAACATCTTGGAGAACTAACCACAGATCTTCTATGGATGTAGGCTGGTGCAAATCCTTCCGTCTCTTCGTGTAACTTCAGACAGGCTCAATGTTGAAGTGAGAGCTCTGTGGGGCTGTATCATCAATTCCAGGACTCCCTGTTCTTCTTTTTATGCTGAGGATAGTTCTTAATGGCATTGGCTATATGTATGGGATTTTTTTATTGCTACAAAATAAATTTGGAGCCAATCAGATACCTCTCCGATGATATCACATGATGGATAAGTATAAGTCGGTATGTCTCATCATTCAGGACACCATTATTTCTAATCAAATCCCCAATTCAATTTGCTGAAAAGCAGTCCCAAACTTGCAAGGACCCTCCACCATACTCTACTATTACCTGCATACACTGATTATTGTATCACTCTCCAGCCCTCTGCAGAACAAACTGCCTTCTGTTACAGCCAAAAGTGTCACATTTTGACTCTTCAGCTCAGAGCACTTACTGCCATTTTTATGCACTACAGTACCTATATTTTCATGCAAGTGAACTTAGAAGAATTGATATTGCTCTGCAGGCAACAGGTGTTCACTAGTGATGAGTGAACGTGCTTAAGATGCTCATTACTCTGCAACTATTTTTTGAATCACAAGCTCGAGTCCCTGTCCTGCAGCTTGTTTAGTGCTTTTTAGACAGCCAATAAACATGGGGGGATTGCCTGCCAGTCACTGTAATGCTGTAGCCATCTTGGTTATGGCATTACTGTGATTGGCTGGCCGCATAGCGTCATCGGGTCTATATAAGACCCGTGACGCCATTCTTGGCACACTGTAACCCGGAAACAGGCAGAGCAGGGAAAGGTGCTGGTGAATTAGGGAGAGAATTTTAGCTGCGTATAGGCAGGAATTAGACACCAGTTATATTTCATTCAACTTCAACAACAGCCCTTATTAGAGCTAATTATAATAAATATTAATAGTGCTGATAGCAGCACTTAGCGAGAGATTGTACTGAAGAAATAGTGTAGGACTTGATAGCATTAATTTCACTTGCTTTCTGTTGCATCTCATACCAAAAGCCCTTCTCACGGCTAATAATATTCTTTTTGCTCTTAATCCTGCAAATTGTTCTAAACAGGGAAATATTATACGCCATTTATACTGCACCAGTTGTGCGTCAAAGACATACAGGCAGACTTAATTGGTTATCTATAGCATTCCTATATTGCTCTTGCACTGTAACAAGTCCATCTGAGGTGGGCAAATTTTTCTGCGATAGTAATCCTGCAGATTTATTTCAGCAGTGAAATACTATACACCATTTATACTGTGGCAGTTGTGCATCAAAATACAAAAAGACAGAGTTGTTTAGTTAGAAATAGCGTCACTATATTGCTCCTGCACTGTACCAAGTCCATCTGAGGTGGGCAAATTTTCTGGTGCTAATATTCCTGACATTTTTTTTCAGCAGACAAATATTATATGCCATTGATACTGCGCCAGTTGTGCATCAAAATAAAAAGCCAGAGTTGTCTGGTTAGAAATAGCATCGCTATATTGCTCCCAAACTGTACCAACGCCATCTGAGTTGGGCACATTTTCCTGCGATACTAAGCCTGATAAGTTTTTGCAACAGGGATATATCATACCTAGCTTCCTGTTCCACTTTTTAGGGACAGATGGAAAACTAATCTTGAAGACAGACCAGTTTGAAAAGGTTGTTGGGTGGATAGCAGAAAATGCTTCTAGTCAGTTTACCAGCACCACCCTGTCTTCCACATCATCCAGTCTCAGTTGCTGTGCTTCTGGACCACCTAATTCTCACCCTGATCATCCTTCCTCCCACCATGCCAAGTGCCTGGAGACAAGTTATCCCACACTTGAACAGTGTGAAGAGCTGTTCACATTTCCATTTATAGATTCTGGCCTCCCATCCTGCCCATTTCAAGTGGGAAATAAGGAGATTGCATGTAGCGATGCCATAATATTTAAGCAGCCACGCTCACAAGAAGGTGATGGTGGAAGAATGCAATTACTGTCGCAAGAGGTATGTGATGAGACACAATTGCCAATAAGTGATGTTGTTAGGTCAGCAAGTCAGAAGGAGGACCAGGGTGTGGAAGTGGAAGACGATGTGGTGGACGATGAAGTCACTGACCCAACCTGGGAAGGTGACATGCAGAGTGAGTTCAGCAGCGGGGAGGGATCTGCAGCACCACAACAGGCAGGAAAAGGCAGTGAAGTGACCAGAGACGCAAGGCGAGCAACTGTTCCCCAGAGCACCAACACGCATGATATTGACAAGCCAAGGGTTATGTGTTCCCTAGTCTGGCACTTTTTTAAAGACAGTCCAGTTAGCGCAAAAAAGGCCATTTGCAACATCTGTCATGCCAGCATCAGAAGGGGAAGCAGAACTACCAGCCTGACCACCACCAGCATGCTCAGGCACTTGTAAGCATAGCACCCGACTACTTGGGCAGAACGCGAGAGTCCAGAAACAGTGTCTGTGGGTGACACCATTGCCTCTTTCCCTTTTCTACATGCACACCAATTCCCTGTCCATGATGTAGGCAAAGAAGCCTCCTACCCTGCACCTGTCATTGCACACTTGCAACCAGAGTCAACAACCACATCCACATACTTGTCCCAGCATAAAGTTCAGTTGTCCCTACCCCAGTCCTTGGAATGCAAGCATAAATATGCAGTCACCCACCAGCCACAATACTAAATGGCTACATTTACAGACTGCTTGCCCTGGAAATGTTGCCATGAAGATTTGTGGAGACAGAAGCTTTCCTGTTATGATTTGGTAGCTGAGGAGAGCAGGCAAAAACGGCAATACACCAGAGAGGTTGGAATCTACTGGATTGCAGTACCCTGACTAACTACCACAACTAAAGGCAGCCGTGGAGCGTACCTACGTTGGTCCTAGACGCCTCGTCACAGCCTGAGAGGTTAACTACATCTAAAGATAGAAAGAGGAAAGCTATCTGCCCCGGAGCAGATCCCCAAAGAACAAAGGAAGCCCCCAAACATGTAATGGCGGTTAGACAAGAGGAAATACAGACACAGACAGAAAATAGTATGAGCAAACGTTGGGGCCCAATCTGCCTAGACAGAAAAGGATAGGAAGGATTCTTACTGCAATCCAAAAAAAACCCTAAAAAAAGCCAACGCTACTAATTGCAAAAACACCTGAGATCACACGACCTCTACCACCTAAATTAGCTCTCTGGTGTAACAAAACAAAGCCGCAGCCACTGAAAAAACTGGAAAAGGCAAATGAACAAATAACAGTGGCTCCAGAGGAACTGAGAGGAGCCCAAGCCCCCACACTAGCATTGTACTGACCTGCGTCAGTCAGTGCACGGCCGCCGCTAAGCCCTGACCCAAGCCGCGCCTCCTCCCGATCGCTCTGCCTATGGGCGCATGACGCTGCATGCGACCTGCGTACCCAATCTTTAGCATTGGGTATGCAGGCCGTGCGCAGGTATGCATTTGCCGGCACATACGTCCTTTTGACAGTGCGCCGAGAGCACCAAAATGCAACACGGTGTGTTGGGCGCAGGTCGGCGCACCGTCAAAAGGACACATGCGCCGGCAAACGCATACCTGCGCACGACCTGCGTACGGCCTGCAAACCCATTGCTAAAGATAGGGTGCGCAGGTCGCATGCAGCATCATGCGCCCATAGGTGGAGCGATCTGGAGGAGGCATGGCTGGGGGCGGAGCTTAGCGGCGGGTCAGTGCAACGCTAATGTGAAACTAGCCTTACTTGGAAGGTCCACTTAATCATGGACACGTGGACAAGTGTTTGTGGCCAGGGATGCTACATTTCTCTGATGGCACAATGTTCACCAAGGACCCAGTCGGACTCTGGGATGGAACACAGGCTGCCAACACCGAGGATTGTGGGTTCAGTCAGGGTTTCCCTCACCTTCTACAGCAGTTCCTGCACCTCCTCCTCCTCACCCTCCATCTCAAAAACATCAACATCAGTTGCAAGCTGGAACCACTGCAGCACTGTCTTGGCCAAGCGGCAACAGGCTCTATTGAGGCTAATCTGCTTAGGTGACAAACCAACTGTTATGATCTGCTACAAGCACTAAGGAAAGGTGGGAATTCTGTCCCTACAATAGGACTGAGCTGGATCCCTACGATGTAACGGGGAACCTGATCCTGCGACCAGACCTGCTAAAGTCCTCAGCTAGTCTGAACGAAGACCTATAGTTGCGAGGGAGGAATCCCTACAAGATCTAGGGACTGGGTGAAAAGATGGACACCTCCTAACAGAAAGTGTAGCAGGGAAATAAAACAGAAAACAAATACTAAGAGATCCTAAGATCAAGCAAAACTGACAGAGTAAGGCACCTAAGCACCTGGCTAGCTTAAGAGTAGATAATACAATGAAGTACAGCAAAGCCAGAAGGGCGGAGCCAGACTAAATAGGGGAAAAAAGGTCATGTGACCAGCAAACTGAAACAAAATCTAACAAGAGGGTTCTAACACCACACACCGCTGCAGAGTTGTTGAAAGATCTAACAGACCAGAATGGTCTGTGGTTGCTGTCCCTGAATTTACAACCAGGCATGGTCATGTGTGACAATGGACTTAACCTGGTGGCGGGAACTGAAGCTTGGCAATCTTGCACACTTATCATGCCTAGCCCACGTGCTTAACTTAGTGGTTCAGCGGTTTCTCAAAACCTACCAAGCTCTGCCTGAGCTACTTGTTAAAGTACGCTGCATGTGTGCCCATTTACACAAGTCGGATACAGCTGCCTCCTCCCCTGGTAGTGCTGCAGCAGTGTTTGCAACTTCCAGCTCCCCGACTGGTGTGCAATGTCGCCACACGTTGTAACTCAATGTTACATATGTTGGCAAGGCTTTGTGAACAGCAGAGGGCTGTAGTTGAATACCAGCTGCAACATGCCCGTCAGTATTCTGGTCAGCCTCTGCAAATAAGAACTGATGAGTGAGCATGGATGTCTGACATATGTGCGGTTCTCCAAAACTTTGAGGATTCGATCTAGATGGTGAGTGGCGACGATGTCATAATCAGCTTTACTGTCCCGTTTCTCTGTGAACTGAAACAATTGCAGCTCACAAAGAGGAGGCTTTGCAGGCCAAGCAAGTTGAGATGGAACAAGAAACTATGTAGGGTGATGCTACAAAGCCCAGTCTCATCTCATCTTCCCAACGGGGGATTTGGTAATAATGAGGAGAGTAATGACAGTCTTCCTCTTGGTGGGGACAGGGAAGTTTTAGCTGTTGGCAGTCTGGCACACATAGCTCAGTTTCATGTACTGCTGCCTTTCCCATGACCCTTGCATTGTACGCATTTTGGCCAACACTAATTACTAATTGGTCACCCTTATAGACCCACGATACAAGGAGAACTTTACATCTCTCTCCCCTGTGGCGGAGAGGTCTCTTAAAATGTAGCAGTACATTGTTGAAGAATTATTAAAAAAATTCCCATCTGACAATGATGGTGGCAGAGGTTACAGTTCCTTGGACAACCAAGTAATAGAGACGAGGGAGACATTCACCAGGTGCAGCAGAGGCAGGGGAACACTATCAAAGGTCTAGAACAGTTTTCTCAGACCCTCCCATTGCCAGGGCCTAATGCTCAGGGTACTCTGACAAGGAGGGAAACTTTTTGGAAGATGCTGAAGGAGTACCTTGCCTTCTGTGCCAGCGTCCTCCGTGATTCATCTGTGCCTTACAACTATTGGGTATCCAAGCTAGACACATGGCATGAGCGATCTTTGTACGCCTTGGAGGTCCTGGCCTGCCTTGCCACTAATGTTTTGTCAGACCGTGTTTTTAGTATATTATTACTGATAGGTGCATCCGCCTGTCAACAGAAAATGCTGACAGGCTGACTCTTATTAAAATGAACAAGAGATGGATTGTCACAGACATCTCAACACCACTGGATAACAGCAGTGGGACATAAACTCAAATCCAGTGTTTTTTCTGGTCTATTCCCATGCACCCACTCCCACTCAAACATGGGTATACGTTTCAGGATTTCTTTATTTTTGTGACGTCCTCCTCCTTCTCCTCATCCACCACCATATCAACAGGATAATCATGCTTCCCTCGCTATAATTTTTTTAAGGGTGTTTATGATGCCCACATTCACATTTTTTAAAGGCCTACCTCTAACATTCTTTCCATATACTCAGTTTTTTACTAAGATCTGTACTCAGAAAATCATCAAAGCAGGCAAAATTAACTGATTTAATATGTCCATTCGCAGTTTCACTGTAGCGGATGTATTTAAGAGGTAGTGGTGGGAGACTTTATGCTACTGGAGGTGGAATTACCACTTCTGAACTCTCCAGTGCTTTTTTTTCCATCCATTTCTTGTGGCTTCTGAAAGCATGTTTTGGATCAATGTCCTGTAGGAAGAACCATGACCTAGGATGCAAACCCAGCTTTCTGACACTGGACACTACATTGCAACCCTAAGGCTGTGGTTCCACGGTCCGGAACCACAGCGCTTTGGACGGAGTGGAAATTCCTCACCGCCCAAAGCCCCGCCCCCTTTCTGATGCGCGCTCATTCCGGATGTGTTCAGGACACCTCCGGAACACATCCGGAAAGAACGCAGGGCTGCATAGCCCTAGGACATGCTGCGGTCTAAAAAGACGCGCCGCATGTCCGGAAACGCAGGTCTTCCGCCTGCGCATTTTTACGCATAGTGGAGACGGGATTTCTTGAAATCCCCTCCACTATGCTGTAACATCTGGACGCTGCGTGTTTGGCACTGCGCCAACGCACAGCGCCAAACACGCAGCAAATCTGGAGTGTTTCCTTATCGTGGAAACATACCCTTAATCCTTTGGTAATCTTTAGATCTGATGATGCCTTGCACACAGTCAAGGCACATAGTGCCAGAGGAAGGAAAACAACCCCAAAATATCTTTGAATCGCCATCATATTTGACTGTAACTACTGTATTCTTTTAAAAGTAGGCCTCATTCCATTTAAACTGTAGAATGATGTTCTTTACCAAAAAGCTCTCTCCTGGTCTCATCTGTCCGCAAGACACCTGCTGGCTCACTAAAATTAGTAGCGGCTGCCTGCTGGCCCTCTATAAATTGTGAGGGCCTGCTGCTGGACTTCTAAAAATAGGATGTGTCTGATCATGTCTCACATACCACATGGCCAGATAAGGTAGTAAAATGATAAAATTACATTTCCTGGTGAATGTCTTTTTTCACTATTGAAAGCAATGCAAACCTGCAAAAACGCAGCAGAAACACTACGTGTTAACATAGCCCAAGGTGTGGAGGAGCATTTTTTTATCTTATTTATTTTGCCTTGTATACAAGTCATTATCCTGGAAAGAATATTTCTTAAAAATGTTTCCAGTAAAATCCATTTTATTTTCAGTTTTGAATGTTTTATTGTCAGTCCGTAGAAGTGGCGTAATACTCTGCCGCCAGAAAAATCCTTGAGTTTCCCATTGAGTTACATTACACTTGTACTTTGGGTTGATCATCCAAGAATTACAATTGCTTGACTCGAGTACAGGCACCCAAGAACTTTATTGCGCCCTCATCACTAGTGTTCACAACAAATATTGATAATAAAAATAAACCATAAATATTTCTATTTTTGAAAGCAATCTTACATTTTTCTTTCTTACAGCATTTTTTCCACACCTGCCTAAACCTTTTGTATAGTACCATATGTCACTCTGATCAGCTTTTTCTGCTGTATACCATCATACCTGGAAATCAGATAGCATTTTCAGTATGACAGTTTCCCGTTAGTACACTTAGGCCTCTTTTACACATCCGTTTTGCGCCTAACGGCGCGATCCGGCCTTTTTTTGTAAAACCGGATCCGGCGAAATGCAATGCCAGATCCGTTTTTTTCCCATTGACTTGTATGAGCGCCAGATCGTGCCACATGGCCTTGCGGTTTGTCCGGTTTTTGCCAGATCCAGCGTCTTGTCTCATTCCCGCGTCAGGAAAAACTGCAACTGTAACATTTTTTGTCTCCGGCGAAAAAGCCGGAAGCGCCGGATCCGGCACTTCCGGCTTTTTATCACAATGAAAGTCTATGAGCACCAGAATGCGTCGGATTAGGCAAAAGCCGGATCCGGTGTCCGGATCCGGTTTTTTGTTTTTGTAGCCCAGCCCACAGCAAACATATATAAGGACCCTCAGCCATAAGCATGCAGCCAGCCAGGAGCAGAGGAGAAAGCCCAAGACCATCACCACCACCAGCACCATCAAGAGAACCAGAACCAGAAGAAATGGAGCACCAAGAGGAGAGCTCATTCGACACCAGACGGTAAATAGCACATTCCCCAATCACAAAAAATTTAACCAATTTTTTCTTTTTCAGCCAGGGCCATGGAATATCCATATATTCACTGGCCCTTTTGGTATCTTTATTCCACAGCAGACTATGCCAAACCCAGGCAGCAGCAGCAGTACTCAGAGAGCGCATCCGACAGCAGACGGTAAATATCACATCCTCCATTCACAAAAAATGTAACCAATTTTTTCTTTTTCAGCCAGGGCCATGGAATATCCATATATTCACTGGCCCTTTTGGTCTTTTTATTCCACAGCAGAGGACGCCAAACCCAGGCAGCAGCAGCAAGGGAGCAGCAGCAGTACTCAGAGAGCGCATCCAACAGCAGACGGTAAATATCACATCCCCCATTCACAAAAAATTTAACCAATTTTTTCTTTTTCAGCCAGGGCCATGGAATATCCATATATTCACTGGCCCTTTTGGTCTTTTTTATTCCACAGCAGAGGACGACAAACCCAGGCAGCAGCAGCAAGGGAGCAGCAGCAGTACTCAGAGAGCGCATCTGACAGCAGACGGTAAATATCACATCCCCCATTCACAAAAAATTTAACCAATTTTTTCTTTTTCAGCCAGGGCCATGGAATATCCATATATTCACTGGCCCTTTTGGTCTCTTTATTCCACAGCAGACGATGCCAAACCCAGGCAGCAGTAGCAAGGGAGCAGCAGCAGTACTCAGAGAGCGCATCCGACAGCAGACGGTAAATATCACATCCCCATTCACAAAAAATTTAACCAATTTTTTCTTTTTCAGCCAGGGCCATGTAATATCCATATATTCACTGGCCCTTTTGGTCTCTTTATTCCACAGCAGAGGATGCCAAACCCAGGCAGCAGCAGCAAGGGAGCAGCAGCAGTACTCAGAGAGTGCATCCGACAGCAAAAGGTAAATATCACATCCCCCATTCACAAAAAATGTAACCAATTTTTTCTTTTTCAGCCAGGGCCATGGAATATCCATATATTCACTGACCCTTTTGGTCTTTTTATTACACAGCAGAGGATGCCAAACCCAGGCAGCAGCAGTACTCAGAGAGCGCATCCAACAGCAGACGGTAAATATCACATCCCCCATTCACAAAAAATTTAACCAATTTTTTCTTTTTCAGCCAGGGCCATGGAATATCCATATATTCACTGGCCCTTTTGGTCTCTTTATTCCACAGCAGACGACGCCAAACCCAAGCAGCAGCAGCAGCTCCACCACCAGAACAACCAGCAATCCTGGAGTCCGGGGATCTGCAGCGTCAGGACAACACATCTTCTTCTGGGAGCCCTCCCTCTCATCGTCAGCATTTATCGGTAAAAAATTATTATATATTTTTTTTTTCACAATCCATCTGTGGGATATATCTATTCATTGTCTTTTTTTAATTACAGGAATCACAAGCTGAAGAGCTGAAGAGAAGCTCCCAGAAGAAGAAGGACGGGGTGGACTGATACCTGGAGTG
>VIAB01005132.1:106857-122994 GCA_009801035.1 Oophaga pumilio | reverse complement strand
TGTGTTGCTTTTTTCAAACATTGAAATGTATGTATTTTTTAAATTAAAGTATAACATTTGGTTATAATTTTTCCCTTAATAATGAGTCACATAATTTTTCAGAATTCACTGAAATCAATAAAAACTAGTTGATAAAATTTTAAACAATTGCTTATAATATCTAAAGTGTATATTGTCATATGCAACTTAAATGCTTATTTTTGTTGCATTATGAAATCACATTTATTATTTCATTTATCAAAAAATCTACTTTTTCTAATACAACAAATGGTATAATATAAAAAACCCGAGTTTCATCTAAGTGTGGCTCCAGGTTTTATTGCCTCATATTTTGTTAATAACATGGCCTTTTGAAGGCATCCATTAAGATCAGAAGAATTAAATTACCAGGAATATAATGTAACACAGTTGGAAATTTCCTGTTAAATTAGCTTTACTTACTTTTAATGGATGCTCTAATTGCCTATAGTTATTAATGAAAATATGACTGGGAGAACTTATATCTCTCTGTAATGCTTGCTCATCTCAGCTTTAATTATTTTTTTATGTAAACTTTTCAGAAAACTTACACTTTTTTATGATGAGAGTAATATGCTTATTAAAACCTTTGATAATTTGCTTTTATTATACAATTAATTACTCTCCATGTTTATTTAGTTGTTTTGTTATTTTGTATTAATTTCTAGGAAGTTATATATTGGGGAGTAATTTACTAATATTGAAAAAAATAAACATCCTTTTGGTTTTTATGGCCAACAATAAAATAATTTGTCACTGTAAAAAATTTCCAAAAACATTCTCAATGACTACTATCCAGCAGACACCAATGGCACTAATAAAAATGCTCTAACTGATAAAATGACTGATCAAGATCCAGATGACCCACTTCTGCGTTTTACACAGCCCCCAAATCTAAGAAGCATCATTGTCAGAAGCTCCCTGTCCGCTCCAACAGCTTCAGGAACATTATACTGCAAAATGTAAAACCTGTTAATTTCTAATTACCATGGACAAGATAAAAATATCCAACTCACATCGGTACTTCCAGCTGCATCACATCTTACTGTATGTATTGTACTTAATTACTGTATATGTACCAAATGTCCAACTGGAGGTCTATGGGGGAGACAGGGCAAAAACTAAGAACAGGGATGAATTCTCTTAGCCACATAATAAAGGAAAAAAGAATAAGCGCTACCTGTGGCCAAACATTTTTGCATCCCTGATCACAGCATCATGGACATGAAACTACTGGTATTAAAACTTAACTTCAACTTCATTGGGAGTATAAGCTTATGACAATTTTTGACACACAGTGCAGGAATGAATCAACTGGCTAACATGTTATCAAACCCATTTGTTCTTTTAAAGTAATGAATGTATCGCATGGATTTATGTTTTTCTATATCAATTAAGGAATGTGCTCCTCAGACCATTTGGAGGCATCACAATCATGGACCAGACTTCAATCACGGGACAATAAAACTTTCACACTCCTTATCTACAAACTGTTCCAATATTTAAGGCCACAACTGTTTTCTCCTCTTCCGACATTGATAGTTCTGCTTCACATCACTTGTCTTATCTATTTCATTATTCCTGTGTCCTCTTGTGCATAAATATGTGACTCTTCTGATTTTGTTTCATTCTATGCCTGTTGAAAAGACCTGATTTTTTTTCGAGAACCACTGAAGACTATCAAATTTTTTACCTCAAAGAAATAATTATTTGTGATCTTGTGCTGTGTTGTAATGTCTATGTCTGTGTACTTTTTTACTTTCTCTCCTGGCCAGGAGCTGTGGTATGATCAGACCATGTTCCTGTATGGTGAGACACAGCCATTACACAGTACACAACAGGGACACATTTATAAGATTATCTCAGCACAGGAACATTTTATTTACACACATCCAATTGTGGAAATTATTTGTCACAGGTTTACTGAGACAGAGAGGAGCCAGAAGACTGCAGCGTCTGATTTCTCCTAAACCTGTACTGATTAGAAGAACTTCACTTTCATATTAAATGGTGTATGGTTCTTTTGGCAGTTCAAGAGTTTATCTGCTCAGTTGAGAGCTCCTGGAGAAATACAAATGCACTCCTCCCATTAACCTGCAGGTGATTTTAATCAGTTCTATTTGCCAATTTGAATTGTAGGCTCATAGCCCAGGAGAGACATGTTAGTCCATTTAACTGTAGGCTGATAGCCCAAGAGTGGCATGTACAGTAGGATAGGACCCATCAGAGGGAGGTCACCTTGCCATGGGTGATGGACACCCATGAAAAGGCCAAATTATGTGCTAAGAGCCTTCATTTTTGCAAGTACTTCTTTCTGAGTAGTAAAATAGTTTAGCTCTAATGTTTTTAGTGTTTACATATACTGTATATTGGCTGATGCAGAGAGAGCTGCTGTGTTTTCTTTTTCTATATAAATGCAGTCATTGCAGTTTGCACCTGTTCACATTTAGGAGGTGCTGGTCAGATTTTTCTATCTATCTCAGATTGTTTTATTAGATATGCAAAAGCTGATGTAAAAAATGCATTGCATACAGATTGCATACACATGTCATACAGATGTCACACGGATGGTAAGTGAGAAAAACGCATTGTGCTCGCATGTCACTCATGAGACTCATCCTACTTTTCAGGCACAGCATTTCACCATTTTTATTTACGCAGATGAGTGCGAGTCTTAAGGTACTGTCACACTAAGTGAGATCGTTAACGAGATTGCTAAAGCGTCAGCGATTTTATGACGCAGCAGCGATCTCGTTAGCGACTTAGCTGTGTGTGACATGTAGCGGCAATGTGGCCCCCGCTGCTATGTCGCTGATCGTTCATGAACATTCTGAGCCGTTTTTTGGTCGTTGGTGTCCCACTGGTGAGCCTGAATCGCTAAGTGTGACACCCTTTATGAATGACTTTACCAGCGGCGCAGGCGGGACTAGGATTTCCCAATGACCGCAGAGGTCGTTATACAGATCGCTGATCTCTGATGAGATCTTTGTGTTTGGAAGCTAACTAGCAACCATATAGCGATCGCACCAACGATCTCGCCAGGTCATGTCGTTGTTGTGATCGCTGTTGCGATCGCTAAGTGTGACAGTGCCTTTAATAGTCACTGTTGAGCATAAAAGGCTTCCATAGCTAGCAGACTCAGAAGTAGAAATGAGCAAACCTTTTAAGGTTTGGTTCGGTTTGATTTGCCAAACGTTTAGCCATTTGCTGAACATGTTCGCCCAATGGTTTGACGAACGTACCCAAAACCCCATTAGATTCAATGGGAGGCCAACCCAAACGAAAGCACGTCACCTTAAGTGGTGACAAAAAGCTTCCCAAACAGCTAAAATTAGTGACAAACACCAGGAAAAGTGGCATCAATTCACCCACAGTAGAAATTTGCAAATGGCAAAGCAGCAGTCAGCCATGGGCCATGCATGAGGTATCAGGGTCTGGGCCAGCATTTACAGCTTGGAATTTAAGTTTCAATGATGACCTGGTGGTTAAGGGAGCAGTGTAAGCCTTTATAGCTGGGAGCCTTGATACCTCATGCAACACCTCAAAATTGTTTTTCCAGCCACACTCAGACAAACATCAGTTTCATACAGTACTGTTGGTAAAAAAATGAAAGGAAAGTAACACAGGATGTTGACTGATCAATTAACACACAGTAGAACCTTTTATAATGGAACAGAAGCAGTCAGCCATGGGCCATGCATGAGGTATCTGGGTCAGGCCTAGCATTTCCAGCTTGGAAATGAAATTTCAATGAGGACCTGGTGGTTAAGGGAGCAGTGTAAGTCTTTTTAGCTGGGAGCTCTGATACCTCATGCAACACCTCCAATTTTTTTTGTTTCTTCCACGCTCAGATGGCACCAACATTAGTTTCAATCAGTAATATTGGTAGAAAAATGGAAGGAGATTAACACAGATAGTTGAGTGAAAGCAAGTGCCGGCCTGCCTATCTGGGAGTCCTACTTCTACAGGTAACACACATAAAGGAGACGTAACTTGCAGTCTCCACATTTCAAACAGTTATTGTCATACACCACTAAAGTGGCATCAATTTCCACAGAGTATAAATAGTATAATATCCCTCTGACAACCCTTCCATTACAGGCAACCCACCAGATGGAGACATAACTTGGATTCTCCTAATTTCAAAAAAATATTGTCACACATCACTAGAATGGCATCAATTTCCACAGAGTAGAAATAGTATAAGGGCTCTCTGACACCCCTTCCACTACAGACAATAGTAGTTCACAATGTGTCAGACTCTGTTCTGCTGGTGCACCAGCTGGTCTAAAAAATGTGTGAAATGACTTGCAGAAATAGCTTATACCACTTACACTGCTGCTGCTAATGTTTTGGCAATGACGCCTTGATGCTCCCGGGGTTGGTGGTCTAGAACTGGGATGCACACTGTGTGCCTCACTGCTGACTTGTGTAAAACATCTCTTAAGATTGTCTACAAGCGTGTTTCAATACTCCAGCATGCACTCATCCCTTTCCAGGTGGGAAAGCATCTGGTTAAATTTACTCTTGTACCTTGGATCTAACAGAGTGGCAACCCAGTTGTCAGCACTATTTTTAACCCTAAGAATATGGGCATCATATTCAAGGAAGTGCAGCAAAAAGGCGCTCATGTGTCGGGTGCTTCCATGAGGTCCAAGTCCATGGTGTGTTGGTGGCTGGGTAACACTCAAGGTTGCTTCCTCCATCCCCTCCCACCAACCACGGACAACAGAAAGGGGATTATTATACTCTCCATCTCCTGACTCTTGCGTGTCCATCATCTCATCATGCTCTATTTGTTCCTCCACTCCCACACCTTCACTAACAGTTTGTCTGGTACCATGAGCCCCCCTCGATCGCTGTAAGACATCCTCCCATGGCACGCGCCTGTGCAATGACAGTCCAGAAGTTTGAGATATTTTTATCCCTTCCGCATCGTCTTCTGCTTCCATCTCTTCCTCTAGGACCATCAACTCCTCACACAGACTATTCAAAGTGTGCTCCAGCATGTAGATGACTGGAATAGTGATGCTGATGATGGCATCATCAGCGATAACCATCTTGGTAGCCATTTTAAAACTGTGCAGAAGGGTGCAGAGGTCCTTCATCTGTGCCCACTCCGCAAGTGTGATTTGCACCACGTCCGTACTGGGTTGGCCAAGGCTATGCAAAAGGACCCACTGCACTAGGGCTCATCACTGCTGCCACAGTTGCTGCAACATGTGCATAGTGGAATTCCACTGTGTTGGAACATTGCAAATGAAATGGTTAACCGGTAGGCCGAAAGACCTCTGTAGCATTGCAGGTTGATGGCCTGCAGGGTACGATCTGCAGAAGTGAGCACAAGGCAGCCATGCTTTCTGCAACAGCGCATCCAGGCAGAGATAGTGGTGGTAAAATTGCTGTACCATCAGGTTGAGGACATGAACCATGCAAGGCACATGTGTAAGATTGCCCAGGCATAGGGCAACCACCAGGTTTGCACTGTTATCGCACACGACCTTCCTTGGCTCCATGTTCGGCGGAAACAGCCATTGCTCTAACTCGGCCTGGACAACTGTCCCCTACTCTTGAGCTGTGTGACTGTGATCTTCAAGACATATTAATTTTAACACTGCCTGATTGCGGTGAGCCATGGCTGCACAATACGGAGGTGGGGGGATTCTATCTGCTCTGTAAAAATGCATGTTTGATTAAGGGAGAGATTGAGGGCACAGGTGGAGGCCCTAGAAGAGGTGGAGGATGTAGAAGCAGTGGAGGAACTTTTAGATACAGAGATATGTCCCACAAGCCATGGGGTTTCCAAGACATGTTGATCAGCCCCTTTACCACCTGCCCCCACAGCCTCCAGAGTCACCCTGTGCCCAGTCAGTAAAATGTATCTCCCCTGCCCATGATTGCTTGTCCAGGTGTCAGTGGTGAAATGCACCTGGCAGACATAGATTTTTTCAGGTAACAGGTGATGTTGTCTGTGACATGCTGGTGTAGCACAGGCACAACTTTCTTAGAGAAGTAATGGAAACAGGACAATTGGTACTGGTCGACTGTGAAGGTCATCAACTTTCTGAAACCATCTGTATCCACCAGGTGGAAAGGCAGCAGTTTTGTGGCAAACAGATTGGAGATGGTGAAAATGAAGCTCTTAGCTTTGGCATGTGTAAGAGGAAACATTCTTTTATGAGACCACAACTCCGGGGCCGGGGAAAACTGCTGTGCTGAGAGAGGGTGGCGTATGGAGAACAGGACAAACTGTTGAACTGTGAGTGAGGTGCAGGCAGAGATGTTGTGGTTGATTGCGAAAGATGTGTTGTGTTAGGTGACACAAAAAAAGCAGTCATGTCTACTTCCGTAACCAGTGATGGGCTCTCACTCACACCGACTGCAGGGGGTAAACAAGTTGAGTTTCTACGGCCAGAGATCTGTGTCAGAAGACTTCGCATGGTACCGGAGGAGGAAGAAGCATCAAATGTGACTGACTGGACTGCCGGTGGTCGGCGAGGCCTGCTAGTCTGAATTTTAGCACAGTGAGATTCCCACACTAAAGCATGTTGATCGTGCATGTGCTGGTTCATGCATGTAGTTGTCAAATTATTGCAATTTTTGCCTCTACTGAGTTTTTTTTGCAAACTTGGCAGGTAATGTGAGTTGAGCCTTCCTTTGTGGTCTCAAAAAAGACCCAGGCTAGACAACCCTTGCCACCCCTGCAAACTGCACACTTGCGACTGGTGCTGGCCACAGCCAGAGTTGGGGCTGAGGATGCAGTGCTTGTTGTGGTTGCATCACTTTGTGTTTGTGTAGGAAGCCGCAACATAACCTCATCGTCTTCCTCCTCCTTCTCTGCTGAGCTAGTCAGATGCATACCTCTGGGTTCACATCAAGTGGGATCTACAACCTCATCGTCATCCTCTCTGTTCTCACACTCCTCACTTCGAGAGTCACCCTCCATCTCTTCCTGCCCTTACACCACTGTACAGTCTGCATGCGTCTCTGGTATGTGAATCTCATCAGGAATACCTCTAGTTAATACCTGTAGTTAATGTCTAGTGATGAGAGTCTGGAACATTCTCGGATCCTACTTCGGTTGGCCCCGATCCAACATAAAAAAAATTTTGGCATCAGTGCAGATGCTTTACTCCTTTAGATTCTGTGATTCTTCGGAGCAATCTTCTAATGCCCACAGAATAGAATGTGAGAACAGCTCTGAAAAATGGCCCATCTGTGGTTCCCCGCAGTCAGTTGGGTTTTGGAAATTTTTGACGCAGGGGAAACAAGGGTGATTGCTGTGCCATACCTGAGGATTGTACTGTGTGTGATGTTAAGGTGGAGGAAGAGAAGAGGCCACTTGATGCAGCGCTTGCAATCCACTGGAGCACATGCTTTTTCTGAGCCTCATCTGCAAGGCGTACGACTATGTAGCTGCCAAAGAAAGGTAGTCGAGAATCCCATCCAGTAACAGATGTTGTCAGTTGTCTTTGGATAGTATGAAACAGTGTTTGTTCAGTTGAGCTTTCATTAACATTAACACCTAGCCCAAGTAAACGTTGAACACCAAGCCTATTCCCCCTTCCACCACCACCTTGCTTTTTCCCATTCATATTGTATTTAGCCTTCCCTTCTTATAACCTGCTGTTTCACAACCTTAGGCTCACAGCTGTCAGTCACCTGTCACTAAATGAATAATTACTATTTATTTTCTTAGATAGTGTGCCTGAACAACACTGTTATACCTCACGATTTTGAAGTGAAAATCTGACCTTCTAATTTCTCACTAAAACAAAGTTTTATCACAAATAATTTGGATTAGCAAATGGGGCCTCCTGAGACTGCCACACAGTTTTTGCACAATTTAATTAGATGTAACACCTAGCTAACTGACATGTTCACTTGTAGCACTATGAGAAGCAGCTTCTCTGCACTGTGACACTGAGAAAAAGGCAACATGAGAACAAGATGTCCACTTTTTATTTGGCCAGGGACATGTGACTTCGATAGTTAATCACAGAAGACCTTGTGTCATGACGTTGTGAATGGTTTCTGCGCCCTGATTGGCTTCCGGAATCAATACATATGAAGTTAAAAAAAATAAAAAATAAAATTAAAAAAGAGTGTGCAGCTCATCTAACCTCTCCTCACCCCCTCCCCTCATCAAGCACGCCCCCGAACCCAGCGCTCATCCTAGCCAAAGTAATAACAAAAGCATCAGTGGAAACACAATGATTTACCAAACTGTGACCAAATTTTGCCGACTTTGAGTAAAATGCTCATGAAACCGAACACTAATCCGAATATATTACGTTCATGCCGAATTTGAGATTGGCGAACGTTTTCCGAATAAGTTCACTTATCTCTACTCTGAAACCTCAGAAGCATCCGATTGCCATGATAACAATTGGCACGCTGTGATAACATTGTATTTGGTGAGAGGTTGAAGGGGTTGATAGAGGTAGCTTCCTCTCTCTCTGTCAACCATTTAGAAGCAGCGGTTGCTATTGACTGTAACACTTAAATGGTTAAAGTATCTGGATCAGTGGTAGCACCAAACCTGGCAGTTGCAGCAGGGTGTCATCTTCATGTCACAGCTAACATCCTCTCTTCTAAGTGAGGGCTCAGCTCCTTAGACCACATTCACACTGTCAGTTTGTGGTCATTATTCATAATCCAAAATTAGGAGTGGAGCAATCAGATGAAAAGCATAATAGAAACATGTCACCTCACCACCTCTCTATTTCTCACCATCTCTTTGTATGGCCTGCAAATGCTGATGTAAAACACTGACCAAATACTGAATATGTGAACTTGTCCTTAGCCAGTACAATGAGACTGCAGTAATAGTATGGCAGTTGACAGGAAATCCCACCTGTCCATTATGTATTAGGACATCTTAGGTTGTGAAGGGGTTAATTTACATTGGCAAATCATTGTTATTTTTAACAGCTTATAATTTTAATATTTGAACACAGACTTGTACTGGCACTGGTCACTGACTTCCACTGGCACAGCTCACAGACTTTTACTGGTGCAGTGCACGGATCTTCCTCATAGCTCAGGCCTTCTCTGCCATCTAACTTCTCTCGGACCCCTCTGAGGATAGAGTGACTGCAAGCCACTAAACAGCCACACAATCTGTCCTGGTGCAAATTCTGGCGTCAACTGCCTCTTCTCGGCCCGGCCAGGCCTTTTATGATTAATAACTGTGACAAATGTGTCACCTGACCTGGTGTTGTCTCTAAACTCTTCCTTAGAAACAAAGGTTCCCACTATTAAGTTCCTACTATTGTAATTCTTCCTTTACGTTCACTTTCGCCTTTGACCAGCAAATGGTGGTGTTCGTTTGCAGTTAATTAGCTAGGCACCAACTATACTCACCTTCTCTCTTGTCTACTTTCTTACAGCAGGGAGGAGAAGTGGCTCATAACTGGAGAAAGAGGCATTTTCTCTAATAAGATATATTGCAAAACTTCCTTTATTTGCTGATATTCCTGCCATTTAAGTCTGATATATTATCGGTAATATTCTCTAAACTATATCTCATAATTATAGTAAAAAAAATTACTTATACATAGAAGTAAAATAATAAGTACTGCAATAAAAGTATGAAAAAAGAAAAACGATATATATTATGGTGAGGTACAATTCTGTACTCAGTAATAGGCTGCAATTAATTTTCACTGTCGTCTTTTTATTCCATATATCTAGGATTTGGTTCAGAAGGATCCAATTTTCCTACATGGTTAGAAATAAGTTCTTTGACCAAACAACTATTTCATGAGGCCAGAAAGAGCACATACCTCTGAGACAGTCTTGATAGATGGAAACGACAAACGCCATTGCTTTTGTTTCATGTACAGCCTTATGGAAAAACTAATTACATTTTCTTCTGGGTAAATTCAAAGTCCCCTTACTAGTGCAGCACTGGTACATGACAAGGAACACGGGCAATTAGGTTGAATGTGAAACCTGGTTATTCCTTAGATCTCATTACATCTTACTTAGAAAAGCTATAATTTGATTGGTGGAAAATTAAGGCATCTTCTCATGGGTCATTTTATCTTTCTGCAACAATAATTCTTGTCTTAATTAAAAATTGATCTGGTGTCTTAAAGCAAATTTATTATTGCTGCAATCTATCACCTACAGACAGATAATCTGGTTCTTACCCATACCTGATTAAAAAAAAGTCTGTCACACATTGTGTTCTTTTTTTGCCATTGATTTGAATTAATAGTTATTCAGGCATTTCAACTGTAGGATCTTTTTCTGAAAGTAAAATGAATAGAGATTATATCATACAAATACATAGTATTTATATACACAAAATATATTAAAAAACTGTACAGTATGGACTTTTTTACTTTCCCTGTTTTAACCTTATTCTAAAAAAAGCCTTTTATTAACCCTTAATGAATGCAGCCAATTTTGCTGTGCGGCGTCTTGTGTTTTTTTAATTTTATGAGTGCATTTTTGATATATATATTTTTTTTTACGCATCAGAGTTTATACTACATACAATGTTAATGATATGCAACTTCTGAAAAAATGGATACAGAATTTTCAAAACATCTCAATTCATCCAGTATTGAGTATGAATCCAATGCAAAGAAATACACATACTTACTCGCTTAGGTCATTTCTCCAGTGTCCCATGAGCTGTTTTTTCAACATGACAACTCTAGGCCACATGTTACTCATGCTAATAGGAGCAGTCTTCGTGGCCTAAACCAAGATGGCCTGCTGCATCTCCGGACATGTCTTTTGTCAAGCACATTTGGGACGTCATTAATCAGAAATTACAAAGGGAGCTGCCAGCAGCGGATCTTGATGATTTGCCCAAGTGCATTCATCGTGGCAGAACATTTCTCAGGCAATCATTAATAACCTCATTGATAGCAATCAAGGCGTGTAAGTGCATGTCTATATATAATATATACACACATAGCGCAAAGATTCTAATTCTATCAGTTTTGTTTACCATCTCTGAACACCTTAAATATTCTTTTAAATTATGCTTTTATGAAATTTTATTAAAGTGGTTATCTGAAGAAAACTAGATATCACCTATCCACAGAATTTATTTTATTTACAAGGATATAGGTTAGGAACTAAATTGGTGGCCCGACTGCTGGGAACTACAGTAATAGGCAGAATGAGGCACTTTTATCCTAGTTAGAATGGAGAAGCAGTGTGCATGCTCCATTCATTCCCCATGGGGCAGCTGAGCTCTGCCCTCGGATTTTCCCTGCAGGCTCATAGAGAATGAATGGAGCAACAATCAGACATCTGACATACCACTGCATTTTGTAAAATGGGCGATAAAAGTGCCCCATTGGGAATAAAATTTCTAGTCTGTGGGAAGGTGATCACAATCCCTGTATGTATCTTATAATCCTCTAAATAATGTGGCTCATGTTCACCTGTAAGGTGCAGGGAATGTCTTCATTTTTCTCACCACATGCATTTTTTTCTTTTTTAAATAATTTAGTTGTGTAAGGTCTTAATTTTTTGTTTGTTTCTTATATCATTGTTCTCTGAACATACAGAATTTTATAGGTAGCACCCAACAAGTGACTACCTAACTTATTTTTAATGAGTTTTCTTTAATAATCACTCTATTTTGTTTGTCTTTTAAACTATTTTATTAACCTTTATAATAATAATAATCATTATATTTTTTGAGTGTCAAATGGGAACTAACAGTTCTTTAAAACCATCTTACCATCATGAATGATAATCATGAGGCAAATGGAGCTTCTCTACATTTTGATGAAACAATTTCTATTGATCACAACATCTTAAAGATTAAACAGCCAGTATTGGAATTTTTCTCTGATTTCACCCATTGACCCGAGATAGTAGCTGTCAAACACAGAGTTTACAGCACTGGATATTAAGTACCCAGTCTATGTATACATCCATTTCTGTCAGATACAGAAATGTATTGTTTTTGGAAACTCATTTTGCAGTGTAATCTAAAGCATTTAATTATCATTAAAGGACAGGGCATATAGTGACAGATAGCTACTTTATATTGTATACCTCGAGACTTAAGGTACTGCCACACTAAACAATCCCGCTAGCGATCACGATAACGACGCATACTAATGCGATCGCTAGCGGGATTGTTTCTATATCGCTAGTAGCAGCCTAATTTAGCGATGTCGTTAAGGACGCTATCGCGGTTAGCGATCTCCTTAACGACTTTAGCGGTACAAAAATACCGCTAAATCGCTAAGAAAAGGTGCCACACTCAGCGATATATACTTACCAGCGGGGCGCCGACGATAAAAATAGGGTCCGGAACGATGAGAACGACGAGCGAGATCACAGCACAGCAGGATCTCAGCAGGGGCCACGTCGCTGGTAGATGCCGCACACAACAACATCGCTAACGGGATCGCTAAATAGTGACGTTTTTTAGCGATCCCGTTAGCGATGTTGTTTAGTGTGGCAGTACCTTTAGAAAATGAATAATACCACCTAAAATACAATTTGTGCATTAAGCACCATAAGCCAAATTTCTGTTGCTGTAGTGGATTGCTACTACCTATTGACATTTTTCTAACTACCGTTCTTTGTAATTGTTTAAACACCACAACCACCATTCTGCATTGTCTAAACTGACAATATAGGAGAAGTTTTTAGCTCTCCATGCTTTTGAGGGTTTCAATTTAATGACATTGTTCACTGTGCTGGCAACCTGATTCTGTAGGTCAATATGATTATGGTAATACCAAATTTATACAGCTTTATTATTTTACTGTCTTCATTTTTTAAGACTCTTAACTAGAGATGATTAAATGTTCTAAAATTCAAATTCCTCAGGTTCATTGAATTTTTCCAAAAAATTAGATTTGCAGCTAATCAATTTACCATGAATTTCAATACTGCAAAACCTCCAATTACAGTTCAAAAACTTGTGTAACACTTTGAGATCTCCTAGAACTGTATCTATTCTGTTTTAACATTTTAACAGAAACACAGCTAGTGATGTCAAAGTGACTTCCCCATAGAAACAGATGGTAAGCAACAGCAACCAACAGCACATTTAATAACACAATGCATTGATTTTTTTTAAAGTAAAGAAGAGTCCAAAAATTATCCCTTTTAGCCATTTGTGATAAGACAGTCTATTCTTTATAGAACACTGACTCAAACTGGTAGTGTCGCTGCCGGAAATAACATTATCATGTTGTGACTAAGATTAATAATGTGCAATGTATTCTATAATGTATTTTCCTTCTTCTCAACTAATACAATTTCCAAAGGCAAAGGAAGCAAATTGTGGATTGAGTTGGAAATACTACTGCCTGGTCAACTGATGTCATTGTTGATAGTGGTGCTTCTGCTGCTGCTAGCGGCTCGCTCATTCTTAGCCTTGATATGTTTTCTTTTTTTCTTTGGCACTACTCTGTTCCCTGGCACTTTTTCTTTAACCATACATTTTGCACTGCACTATAGTTACATTTTGACAATCTTTCCTCCCAATTATTTATCCTTTGCTAAAATGGCTATGGCAATAAATGTGAGGTAGGTAAGTACACATGCAGACAGCAAAATGTGGCAGCAAGGTTCAGTATAGATGTGGTATGTATGGTTGTCAATTTGGACTAGTAAAACCAGGTGTGCAGAAACAGACATGCACAGTTAAATTTTTAGATATTTTTTCAACAAAATGCAACCTCATTCAAAAAAATGACAAATTTCAGAAATACTAAGCAGTTACACATGCAAAAAAGCATCACCTGCAACAAGTTGCTGTATTAGGGGGCCTGCACAGATGTAAAATTTGATTAGTAAAACTCATGTGCAAAAAAAAAAATTGAAAGTGAAATCCACACTTTGTGAAGTAAACAGTCGAAGTTACATGTCTAAATTTTGTGGAATTTTCTTGCACATTTAAAAAACATTTATTCTACCTTCACAAAAAAGATTGCACAAGAAATGCAAAAACTCAGCAGAATTACTTGTGATTAGCAAACACGCATTCTCTCACTGACATTGATTTCAATTTGTTTCTGCTAAAAATATTGTGCTGCCTTGCTGCTGCTTTCTAGTGCATTGAGTGAAGAAAAAATGTGTAATTGTAATGCAAATGCAGCAGGACACATGCTAACTATACTATGTTCCTAATCAATCACAGTAAATTTGTTGCTAGTGCTACAAGCACTCCTCCTATCTCTCCTTCTATCAATCAAATCTTTGTATTATTGTTAGGGAGGTTTTGAACCCTTAGGTTTTTTATTTTTTTCAAAATTTATACACTTATTTACACATTCCTTTAATAACTTGTATAATACACTGCTAAAGGATATTGTTAAACAACAATCTTCACTGGACTTAATAGGAGTGCAAACATGGCAATGGAAGCCTTCAGCAGGTACCTGGCTGTCAAGGTGAAGCCATCAGCATCCCAAAATTGACTAGGATTGACAGCGGAATTTTAAGTGTTTAACCTGATACTGTTCTAAGCATATGCAGGCTATGCACAAAAGCAGCAAGCAATAAAATGAGGAGTTAGAACTCCACTATAGATGTATTGCAGATGTCTAGAAGGGGAAAACATTTGATAAATACATTGGGGGTATATTTGTTTGAAGCATTTAATTTTTAGAATGTGCAGACTTAAACTAAACTGTTTTAAAATGTCCCAAATTTATCACAATGGTCATGCTATTTGTTAAAGCTGGTTTATGATTAGATCCTCTGATCTAAGAAGCAAATTAATCAAAACTAGTGTTTTATATGCCAGTCTAGATTCAGGGTCTATGTGAGTGAGACAAACAAACGTAGTAACTTTTTAAAGTCAGTTTTCTGGTGTATGTACTTTATCAATTCTCCATTACATTTACACCCCATACAAGCTTACTCTGTGCCACAAATTTTGGAAAAAATTTGTTACATTTTCAGAAAACACGGTTTTGAATGTTAGGTCACCCCCTTTTTAGTAAAGCCACGTTCCTTGTTAGACAAATTGTGGAAAATGTTTAAAACACTTAATAAATACATTCCAAATCATGAAAGTTTTTAGTGTTGAAATTATGTCAGAAGTGCATTTAGCTTGATAAGTGTCACCCATTATTTCTAGTCCTACATCTGTATAATGGAAAGAGATTTGACACATTTAAAAAACAACAACAGAATGCTATGATCTACGCTATTGAAAATAAATACCCCATAAATGTTCCAGCACTCTGCCATCTTCTGATAAATTCAATGTTTATTAGGGTAAAGTGGAAGTATGCATATCAGAGGAAAAATTATCAGAAAAACATGATGGGTTGAATTGGTGTGAGCATTACACGTTTTAAACCTGTTACTTTACTTCCTGGTCAATTAAGATGCACAGCAAAGTTCTGTAAATCTTGACAATTTAAATCAGATGAAATTTTCCTCATATCTACCACCAGGAATCCGTTCTCTAAATCATGCAGAATATTGTTGCATATGAGCCATATAATAGGAAGTCTCTGTGTATTATGCAGTCATTCTTGATGGAGGACATTACTGCTTCTAAATGGTTAATATGCAAGAAGAGGATCTAGCTGTTTGTAAAGGGTTAATATACTATAGGATGACATAGCTGCTTCTAAAGGGTTTATCTGACTCTAAATACATGCACACAGAGCCTTGAGGAGACACCCTAAGAAAAAGCTGTTGTAATTTCAAACAGCTTTCCCCTCCTTTCTCAGTTACTTTACAGTAAACAGAATTCTATTTTACAGTGCTTTATACATTACTGCATCCAGCATGATGCAAAATCTCCCTTCTGTTGACATTTCTATAGGCTTTTCCAGACACAGAGTATTATAGTTCCTCCAGCTCAGAAGCAGGAAATCTCACACGACAGTCAAAATAGAAAGATAGTGGAGAGTGCAACATGTGCTGACTTCAGACTCCCTCTTTTAAATGGACCGAACTTTTATTACTAAATTAGAGAGGACTTTTTTAACTTTATCTAATTTGGTATATTTGAGAGAGTGTTAAATCATGGACACCTCATGAAATTTCCCTGGCTTTCCATTTTAAATCTCAACTTGGAAATTATATTAAAAGAGTCATTCACTACTTGGACAATCCCTTCTTAACCCCTTCCCGACCCATGACGCCGACGTCGGCATCATG
>VIAB01005132.1:16697-28240 GCA_009801035.1 Oophaga pumilio | reverse complement strand
CTGAGCATTACCGAGCATGCTCGCTCATCACTAGTTGTAACCAATACTGGCAAAAGTGCTGAGTAAATTTCTGGTAGATGTCAACCTATTGCGGCAAGAGACAACTATAGCCAAAATTTGAATTGATTCAGATTTCTCTTTCGTTCATTCACTTTACATTTTATTTGATAAAAATAAATTATCGACACTTCTATGTTTTAAAACATTCTTACTTTACAGCATTTTCTCCATGTATTCTTAAAACATTTACACAGCACTGTATACAAAAAAGTTTAAGAATATTTTACGCTCTGTGCCACAAATAATTGATCATCAAGAGTCGACACGTCCATCAGAAGTTTAACAAGGCATACATAATCGTCTGGTAACCCCTCAAGTTCCACAGTAAAGCCGTACTTTAAAAAAAAAAAGCTAAAAAGAAAAAAAAAACAATTCTACCCAAAATGCATAATTAAGATGATGAATTATTGTAAGGTGGAATATTAGCCTTTTGACATTTTAATCTGAAGGAAAGTGCAATCTGAGCTGCTCAATTAAATTTGGAATTTTTCCACTACATTGTTATGAATAAATAGAGGGAATTCATGGCAGTCTGTGAAATTATTAATTGCAACTAATGTTGAAGGTGCATGCACCGTATCATGAAATGGAGTATCATTGTTAGAGACTATATTTCTTGGTAATTAAGGCCTAGACTAATGATGCAAGTTTTCTTCGGCATGATTTTCATCTGATTATGAGACTGCTTCATTAAGAGCACTCAGACTAACGAGCTGTAGCTGTAATAAAGTAATTTTCTGTCTTGTGCTCTGATTGATAAAGAGTTTCTGTAGCTAAAAGGAACGGAAAATATAATTATAATTAGAAATGGTTGAATAAAGTTATTACAGGATTGCTGAAGGGTAGGGCAATTGACACTATAATGTTTTTTTGGAAGGTGTATTTGAAAATGAGTCTGTCAGAAGTAACAAACCCTATTGCTAACCATTAAGCATAAGGTTGCTGCACCCATAAAATGAACATTTCCATGATAACAAAATGAGTCTTTTGTTTAAGCGATACAAAATATGAACTGAAATTAGGAGTGTTTCTCCCATTATTCACTCAGGAACTAAAGTGTCCATATCTTAGTCTCTGCACGGCACACCAAGGGCATAGGAAAGTAGGTAGGTTGGTCTTATAGTGGAGCCGTAGTAGCTGTGAATTTTGAAATTTCAACGTGCAGTTCAGAGTATAAATTGAGTGGGAGTGGGAACTAGAAGATCCTGACTCTGGAACTAAAAAGATGCAGTTGCTGCCATTGACAAGAACCCCATGCCTCTCTGACAAGCATCATGTCAGTGGTGGAAGACCACTGTTCTTTTTGGCAGCTAGAAAAATAGAGGAGATGACTTGTCACTGGTTTGGAGAGGAGCTAGACAAAATTTCCAGAAACCATCGTATAGGTTACTTGAGTTAAAGACTTTCTACACCTTTTCACAGAATGTTTTTGCTTATTTCCTAAATGAAAAGTTAATCAACATATTAAATAGTTTTCATTAACTATTTCCTACAATGTTTCTGCTGGTAAAGTGTCTTTAAGTAGCTTAGTGCTTTTTACAAAAAATTTTTAAAATCCATCACAGCTCAAGTATGCATTGGAGCTGTGCTAATACATGAAAGCCAGAAACGAGAGCGCCATCATGGATACTCACATCCAACCTATATTACTGAGAGAGACAATCACACAAGAGAAAAATCTGAAGCTTGGATCAAACTACAAATTGTATATCGAGGAGGGGGGATCTAAAAATGAATGAAGGAATGAAGATTGCAGTCTGAAACTTTGGGCAATTTTATTAACTTTGTGCAATTTTATTTTACATGAATATATGTAAAAATCACCCTTTCCATGTTAACCGTGCCCATAGCACTTTTTCAGATAAATACCCGCTGGTGACTAATACTGGACAATCGGTAAAATGTTTGGTTTCTCTTTTATAGTTTATTACCAGTGGGTAACATTTGTTTGCCAAAAAAAGACAAAAATTAAGCTATTCCTGAAAAAAACATGTGTATAAATTTTACTGATCTCTTACAGATGGGTGATATCTACATTGACGCTTGACGGCTAATACTCTTGAACAGGTGAAAAGTAGAGCTGCTACATTAATAAAGGCAGTCCCTTGTTGGGGACTAGATGATTTTGTGCTCCACCACTAATCTCCTAGGAAGTCAGCTTGAACTCAAGATGGCTGTCTGCTCTTGACTAAAAGGTAGACTACCAACAAATACAGCGTCTAAGGCATGTTGACTGTGTTAAACCAGCCACTTGCATGTTGATATCCTTGGAACTCAGAGACTCCCTGGCATTCAAAAACCTTTACTCTTCGCCAGAATCCTTTTGACCACCCACATCGAAAGCTTGTTAAATGTAATTTACCTATATGAGAGAAATAAACATCCAAGTCTCTGAAATGGACACTTCTAACAATTTTTCACATTTAGATACAAATAAACTTTTTTGGTACTACATAGTATGTGAGAATAGCCTAGCAATGTGAATTTTATGCTAATTAATTGCTTCTAACTATTTTGTATTGATTGGTTCTTTAGCTTTATTAAATTTTGAATAGTTGACTATATTTGCGTTCTTCACTGTGACAATAAGTTTTTGAAATCAAAGATCATTAACAAATGCATTTAAAAAAATCCGAGTTTAATTGGTTGCTTATTGAAAATTTTTAGCAGTGATTAGTTACATAATCTAACATTAACCTGTAAATTAAAATTCCTTTGTGCAATTTGATGGCTGATTTAATTTTGTCTGTCTTTGTTTGCTGCAGGCTAATTCCATTATGAATTCTTTATACAGCCCTTTCCCTCAATGATTAGCAGCTTCTACTCAACTTCTGATTACTATTGTACACTTAGCACTACATAAAGCTGGGGATTAATATTCCCCTAAAGAATTGTTGCTATGGATCTGCTCTCTTCCTTCTAGTAGATGTTCCTGTGGCTTCAATTGTCCATAAATCATGTTCTCCAGTGAGTTAACAGAGAGAATGAACCAGAGTTAACTAGCTGGTGAGAATGTCTATGTGCTTTCTCTGTTTACTTGACGTAAAGGTTTGCTGTGTGTGTTTTTAACTATTTTCAATTGTCAATTACTGCTTTTCTTAACATTATTCATGTATTATATATGATCTAGTTTCCATACCTGGTTGGAAGTGTCTGCATTATGGTGAAGTGTAAATTATCTCTTTCCGCTAGGGCCGCTTCAGACCAATGATTTAAATTTATAATACAGTTTATGCCAATTTTGGGTGTAAAATATACCACTAAAATATTGAAATTTATATGTGACATTTTACTCTGAAGATTTAGAGTGGACAGTGATCCCCAAAGAAAACATAGTTTACATTAGATTTATCACGTGCAATTGAAAAATAACTCAATTTTGAGACAAATCTGCAAACTTTAATATGTAGTGTGTTCCTTTTAAAAAATTGACACAAATTACTCCAATTATTTCCCTTTCTCAGGCTGGTGAAATACACCACACATGGTAAATAAGCGTCTGTGAGCCATTGTTTTTGGAAGTTATCCAAGAGAGATGTTCAGCTAATTTTTTTTCATCATAAATGTTCACAGGTTTGAGCACTTGCAAAGTATAACTTAGCTTGCATTCCAAATCTCTGAAGTTTTTTTGGTTTTGACCAAACATTTCGATAAGTAATTAATCCTTTTAAATCAACAGTTTAAATGCCCTGAGATACACATTGACTCTTTTTCTCCAATATTAAAATAGACCCTGAAAGTATATATCCCTAAGTAGCGATGATCTGCAGAAAACTCTCCAAAACAAGATTTTATTGTTACAAGATCAGTAGAATAAGAAAACATAAAATCGCAACAAAGATCTCAACTCACAACTCTGAGTTTCACCTTTCGGCTTCATCATAGTGCATGATAGGGCATGATAGTTAATTAACACTTTCTTTCTAAATAGGCACCCTAATAAGAGAAGAGATGAAAAAACACCCATGCTTGCTCACACTTCAAAGAGTAATAAAAAAAGCAGGAAAGTGTCATTAAACACCCCTGGTAGTGTAAGGAGGTAAAAAAACAAGAAAGTAAAACATATATATGTCACTGTGCTAAATGGATATATAACAATAGACATATAAAAAATATCAAAAATTACTAAAAAATGAAAAATCACAAAAATTAAAAAATTAAAATAAATGCGGAAAGGACAGCAAGAAATGAGGATACCGAAACAGCAAACAACTGAAAATCAAGGTGGCTATATAAAAGTGATGGGCAGTTATACAATTATTAGCTCGTCTTCCGTGTGCTTCCAGCATATGAACTAAGATCTAGCATATGAATAAATCAATGTGCACCTAATAAAATTTTCACAATATTATTCTTGGAATGGTAACAAGGAAGCAGTTGTCCATTGAGAGGACACAATGTCCAAAATCACTCACTGTGGATGTAAAAATCCCATAGGAGGAACGATACAGAGGTCCGTAAACACTCACTGTGGCTGTAACAATCCCATAGGAGGAACGGTGTGGAGGTCCATAAACACTCACTGTGGCTGCGATGATTCCTTGGGAGGAACGGTGCAGAGGTGTAACACATAGACGTGAGATACTGTGAAAGATCCCAGGGAGTCCTGGCTGGAGGCTCACCTGGCGCTTCTACTGAACCGTGTGCGAGAGCAAACAGCATGTGACATCACAATCCTGGGTGTGGTAACCTCAAGGGGCTGTACTTCCCTTACACGTTTCTGAGATAGAGTTGTCTCCTTCGTCAGAGGGCATTCGGGGGATGTAGCTCCTTGCTAATTAAATAGCCTATGGTTCTGGGTACCTCTTTAATGGTCCATAAGAATCATAGAATCATAGAATGGTAGAGTTGGAAGGGACCTCCTGGGCCTTCTGGTCCAACCCCCTGCTCAAAGCAGGATTCTCTAAATCATCCCAGACAGATGTCTGTCCAGCCTCTGTTTGAAGACTTCCATTGAAGGAGAACTCACCACCTCTCGTGGCAGCCTGTTCCACTCATTGATCACCCTAACTGTCAAAAAGTTTTTTCTAATATTTAATCTGTGTCTCCTCCCATTCAGTTTCATCCCATTGCTTCTAGTCTTTCCTTGTGCAAATGAGAATAAAGATGATCCTTCTACAATGTGATAGCCCTTGAGATATTTGTAGACAGCTATTAAGTCTCCTCTCAGTCTTCTTTTTTGCAAGCTAAACATTCCCAAATCCTGCAACCGTTCCTCATAGGACATGGTTTGCAGACCGGTCACCATTCTGGTGGCTCTTCTCTGAACTTGCTCCAGTTTGTTGATGTCTTTTTTAAAATGTGGTGCCCAAAACTGGACACAGTATTCCAGATGAGGTCTGACCAAAGAGGAGTAGAGGGCAATAATGACCTCACGTAAGATATATAGATAAAGTGACATATTGTAAAAACATTTAAAACAAGATGAATAAACTACCAAATAAACTTGTTAAAATCATGAACAACCACAAAGAATATGTGTCAATAAACATGTTAAAACATGAAAAAAAATGACATAAGTGTCCAAATATGCAAAAAAGCAAAAAACTGTGTTCTGCAATTGATTGCTTAATGAAAAGCAAACAGTTCCATATCATAAGTAACCCATTGGGGACTAGAGTCTTTAAATAAAAAATCACTTGGATTCAATATTGGACATTAACCTTAATCACCCCCTCTCCAATCTCTAGGAACATGCTCTAAACCCAAAAAGTTTGCCCCTCTAGGGGATTGGTTATGTTTAACCCCTTAACGACCGCTGATATGCTTTTTACTGGCGGCAGTTAAGGGTACTTATGCTTCAGCACCGCTTTTTAACGGCGCTGAGAAATAAGCGTATAGAGCCCCCCCGAGTCAGAATTTCTCTGGGGTCTCAGGGGTAGCCGAGACCCCAGAAAACATGATTCGGGTCGGGTTTTTACCGATTACAGTGTTGCGATCGCCATTTCTCAAGGAGTCATACCCCTTGAGAAAGCCACTAGGCGAAACATACGTTGGAGTCACAAGAGTCACAGGATATTGACTACTGGTATATATATTAACTTACTATATCCCTACTTGTTATGTTTTCTATGCACCTTATGTGTAGATATGCTTGTCTACTAGATTTGTGCACTTAAACAGACTATGTGGGATTTTTTATTAAGTCTTATCATGTCATTTGGTAAGCAATCCCAGTAATGATATTTATTTCTGTGCTGTGGTTTCTCTTTTGTTTTCTTTGGTCTTCCTTCATTTTCCATGGTTTTAATACTATGATTTAATAAAAATTATATATTTTATTTATTTCTCTGGTTTATTCACTTTTTTTGAGTAGGTTCAATTGCTTTTTGTGAATATCCTAACCAATGTTCCTAATGTTGCTATATTATAGTGAGCTCTTCTCACATTAGTTATTGCTTTTCTGTTGCTAAGGGGTTAAACAGAAAATGGCGGGACAATAGGTGTCCCTTGAAACCCTGTTTAATATTGTAAAAATGCTTTCTAATGTGGATTGAAAGAGCGCGTTTAGTATGGCCAATATAAACCTTCCCACATGGACAAATGCGAGCATAAACAACCCCCCTCATGTGGAAAGTTATGAAATTGTTAATTTGAAAAGTTTAAGTGTTTTTAGATTTCACAATTTCTTAAAAAGATTTTGGTCTTCACTATTTAAACTTTAAAAGTCAAATGGTTATTTGGTTTGTTGCCCACTGGCTTGGGTCACCACAATGTCTCATTCCATACATGCAGAACATGTCAAGGGGTTTCTATTTATGTAACTTTCCTAAATAATACACTCTCTCATGACCCAAGAGGTCATCAAAATTTTAAGTCATGCCATTTTCATTTCTTACATTAACTACTTTCTGGTCTACCACAAACTCATACTATTATAGTCCATCATGAATATGTTTGTGTGTAAGTACTTTCCTTTGAACATTTCTGCTCTGTCTGTCCTCAGTGGCTGCTCCAATAGGATTTTCAGTGGGCTAGTGGGGATCTTGGGCTACTTGCATGTCATTGGGGTGCTGGCACTTTTATTCGAGTGACTCACTAACCAGCCAATCAGGGCTCAGATTGTCAGTCAATTTATCCAACTAGCTTATTAAAGTGAAGAAGGTTTTGTCTAAAACTATAGTCAGTGTACTGTTTGCATTGTCAAGTAAGGATAGTTTTGTATTCACTTTGCTTATTCTATAACTCTGATATTGGATTGCCTTCATATCACCTACAGTTGGTGGTTATACTTCTTTCTGCCTTTTTGTGCCACTCCTGATTTGAGATCCTTGGCTTTCTCCTAATCACAATCTGTCTCCTCACTTATTTTGATATTCTCATGCATGACTCCCTTGTATAACTTTGTTCTGCCTCTGACCATGATTTGCTAACCATCCATCAACTTCCATTCTGTGTCTACTACAAGATTTGTGATCAGAAGTTTCTCCGAAATGTAGGCCAAATCCATGTATATGTGCTAGAACAGGAGTGGACACAGAAAGAAAAGGGCCCCTGTGTAAGACCAATATATGGGCCTTTGCAGTCCAACATCTCATCATAATGCTCAATCGCATCTGCTTTCGAGGTGGGTGTTAGCCACCTTACCTCTTTGGCCATTGTGCAGCTATACATGTTGCATCAGTGGTATGTACTTCACGGAATTCATGGAATTTTATTATATCTATTTCATATTGAAGCTTACTGCCTGAAGTTTTTGCTTTTCTGTTAAATTCCATAAAAATAGTGACAAATTCAGCTGAAAGCCATATTTATAAGGGTTTGCTTCTCTTGGAGGTTTAGAACATATATTTAAAGGTTAATAAATAAAATATGTTATCTTTATAAAAAAAAGAGTAGCAAAGTTAAGTAAATGCTTCTTAACAGACGAAACTATACAATATGTTGGATAAGAAAAAAAGAAGCTAAGATACAAATTAGAGTAGAGGTTACATCAGTTAACATCAGATTCAGGGAAATTATATGATGTCATTATCCTACGTGTGATCTAGAGCCATGTGGATCGCAAATTAGACAAAAGAGCATGAAAGTAGCCACTGGAACCTTCACAAAAAATATCATTTTGAGGCAATTGTGGTTGTGTCAGAGGCCAAGAAACAACAAGAAACATATGGGCTGGATTGTAGTTTTCTTCTTTCCTATACGTGCTAGTTTTCTTTTGGGATGTTATTAATGCTCACCTTGCCATGATTTATAGCTTAAACAAGCTCAGATGATGCGAGCTCATCATTGCACTGAGATGATGCAGTTCTAACTAAAGAGGAAAATAAACTTATAGTAAATTTTTAAAAATATACCATGCTATTTTAAGGATGAAATAAAGTCTACATTTTATCCCTACTTTTCTCTGGTGCCTTGGAATTTGGGATTTTTTATTTCATATTTTGATAGAGAGGACTCTTAGAAACATAACAATACTACATGTGTGTATTTTTTATGGGGGAAAAGTGAGATGATTTGAACCTTTATATATATTTTTTTTACATTTTTACATCCATTTCTTTTCCCTTTTGATTGTATTTGTTAATCGCTTGTACTATACACAGCAATTCTATAGTACTGACCTATTAGCACAAATTACGGTCCCCTAAGAACGCCAGCCAGAGTAACTGTATGCTTTATTGCAGTAAGGGGTTAACATGCCCGAGAGGTACTATAAAGGGTTTGTACAAGTGAAGAAAAATTGCCAGTAGAATATATGATAAAATAAAAAAAAAACATTAGTGCTAAGCTACAATAGTCACATGCCTGCACAAGTCATTGCTATGGGCAGGTGAACTAAAATATTCTGCTACCATTTTGTTTTACTCTTAGAACTTCCCTTAGTTAAAAAATAACTCTCTATTAATATATTGTCCTTACGTTGCTTCGTTGCTGCTTGTCCATGTTCTTTCTGCTGGTTTGTGTTTAATTAGCTGAAGCTTTACTTATTGTACCGGCGTGTGACTGGTCCATCCAACCGTTGACTGCAGGAGTGATGTTAGTGAGTATGGCAAATGACCAATGTGGCTATTGAACGAGTAGAGTAGTCACATTATTTAAGGGGTGCCTCTTTATTCTTATCCAGAAAATCTCTTTTACATACGAGAGATGTAATAAAAAAAAATTCTAGAGTGATTGTGTTATGTATTTTTACTAAGAGAACACAATTTAAAAGAAGCCATTTTTAAGTTCTGCAGGCCTAGAGGTGACATGAAGGGGTAAATGCTAATTAAATCTTATCTCAAGTGTAACTTTATGATCGTTCACTTTTTTTTCCCGGAACAGAGGTTTTAAAATTGTTTTGGGCGATGAGCTAACCTCTTGTGTATAACTAGCAAGACAGAACTAAAGCAGACCTTTGTAACCCAATTATATTTACATCAAAAGTTTCATCAATTCCCACACAAGCATATGCATCTTCTTTATTCATTGTGTTTAGTGAAACAGAAAAGAAACTTCCAAACCGAAGCACCAGAAGGCATGCAATTAAATGTGAGAAAAAAAATCTCATCTTCAGTTGTAATAAAGGAAAATTAAAGGTAAAAAATAAAGGCAAAACAAATCACAGAGATAGAAAAATGTACTGAATTAATCCCTTGATTATGAATTTTTTTTAAATAAAGCAATTATATACAGGGCTGCACGGGCTTATCAGACTGCCAGAAAAAACAGTAACGCTAAACAAACAGAGCTCCAAAATCAATAAATTCCCATTGAGGTCTATTTTATATTAGCAAATTCACAAACAACTAGAGATGAGCTGATCGATTTGCAAAGTTGAATTTCCTGAAATTTGCAGTTTCGCTTGAATTCAAACATTTTTTTATATTCCATTTGCGGAATGGAAACAAAACAAAACTTGACTAGCACTATTTTACCACTTTGGCCTCCAGATAATGTCCTGCAGCTATGACATCTTATGGATTATCATATATTGTACAGTGGTGGTCAGTACCTTGGCCATCTGAGATCACCAGTTCGTAGTAGAGCACAGCTTGTATGGCAGAGTCGTTTTCCATCTCCAGAGCCACTGGATAAATCTCTCTCTCCTGTAAAGTATAAGTTCTTATGATTAGCACAGTCCTTTCTTTCTCTCAATCATAAATTGTAGGTTCTTATGGTCAGCAGGGTTCTTACTCTCTCCTCTTCTTCACATGTATTTGCCAAGCAATAAGGAGCTCTCCAGTATTGAGATTTGTCCAAATTTATTCACTCCAAATCAAATATGAAAATTTTACATAATTGGTGAATTTTGAATTTCAAAAGATCCCCTTATCTCTCCAAATGACCTAGTAGACTGTATTGGATGTGTACAGTTACTGTATAGGCATAGGATGTTCTTGTATACACTAGCATGTAAATTCAATAGGAGTCACCAAGTGACATAATTGTCACTTCAGAAAATTACTCTATGCCACACACTATTCAGTTGGTGATTGGCTGCTGCTTGAGCTTTGCCTACTTGATTTTTCATTCTTTTCTGGACAAAGAGTGATTGGAAAGCCATAAAAAATCATTATGATTTTAAGTGACATAAGTCTACTGCCTGTAATAATCTGTACAAGTTTCTCCAGCTTAAAAAAACACAGATGCATCAAAAAATGTTTAAGGACAGGGGAAAAAGTGGCCTATTTTTATGGACAACTGGAATTTCTGGATTGATAGCAACCTCATGTAGCTCCAGCAGAACAGACTGCCTGATATTTTTTAATAACGATTTTCATTAAAATCTCTACATGAAACATGCTTGCGGAATCAGATAGTAGCAGAACACAAGGATCATGTGCCATCCTCTTTAACTCAAAGCAGTGGTTGCTCATCATCTCTTGCAATTTTGCCACCAGAAGGAGCCTACACAGCAGCCATTTATTAAACTGGTCACCAGGACTTCAATTAAAGAATGTTGGATGATCCTGGAGGTCTGTCCTGCTTGGTGCATTTTCAGTAGAACACAGATGGCAAATAGGCCATAAAAAGAGATGTGGGTTGAAAAGACTGTAGAGGATTAGCTCTCAGGTAAAGCTGTACAAATTAGACTGCAAGCCTTTTTATAAATCATGCTCCCCAAAAAGCAACTACCTTGTCGGAAGCACAGCAACACTTTGAATACAGCATATTATTATGTCTAGCCTGGTGAGGTGTATGATTGAAGCCTTTGGTTCGAATAAGCAGATGGAATGCAGTACAGAATGATGATGCAGATACAGTGAGGAGAAACAGTGTCACGTCTGTCAGCGACCACAAGCTCAGAAAGGCTAACTCGTACAAACTTGGCACCAGTCACTCCATCTTACAGATTCCAGAGGAACCCTGACCTCCATCTTTTAACCCCAGTACAGGGATCTGGTCTGACAACGAGGATCACTGGTTTGCTTCCACAGAAAAGCTACCACATGGAGGAGTGAACCAGAGGCAGAAAGGGTCACCAAGCAGGGTCAAAGCCAAAAAGTTACATCAGGGACAAAATCGTAAAGCTAGCGGGTAGTCAAAAGTCAAGCCAA
>VIAB01005132.1:2049-13027 GCA_009801035.1 Oophaga pumilio | reverse complement strand
GAGAGCAGACAGACACGTCTGCTCACTTCGAAGTCTAGAGGATATATTAAAGAACTGGAATAATTAGGGCAAACAAACAGATGCACAGCATTATATACCAAGACAGGAAAGCTATTAACTGGCAGTGGAAGTCAGAGCTTCAGTGGTTTAAATAGCAAACTGACTTGCCCATGAGGGAAGGAGAATAGGAGTAGCCCATCTTTTAGGGTCTTCCCAGAAGAGTCTTTCAAAAAAGGTAGAGAAGGCTTGGTATGAAGTCTGAACATTAATGACCTTTTAGGGACCTGGCATCTCTCTCACAGACCATATGCATTCCAGTCAATCAAATATAGAATATATACACAAACTTTCTTGCAGTAAAAATTTGGTTAATTTCATATTCCATATCAGAATCAATAATAGAGGCAGGAGTAGACTTGGTTGTAATGGAGAATTTATTGAGACCCAATGGACAAAGTAAGGAAATATTTGAGGCAGTTTCAAATGGGTTATTTCTAGTAGACTGATTATCCTGCTAGCATAATTTTTGAAGGCAGTATTGAAAATAATATTTGTGGTGGAAAAACAAACTTTATGACCATCATAGATGTTGTAAGTAGGTCGCCTGTGCCTATCTGCTCTCTTTTTTACTTTAGCTGAGTAAGCTATAAGATAGGGTTGTACACCTCAGTTTACTGCAAGAAGTTGACTTTGACAGTCAGTTGGCAAAAGAAAACTGTGCTCTTGATCTGTTGCTCTTGGTCCACTCACACAGAGGGGCCCATGTGGAGCAAGTACCATTCAACTGTATTGACATGCACAAGATACTGATACAGTAAAACACTGCAGTGAAGCAGGGAGAAAGGGTCTAACTACTGTACCACTCATCATTCTGTACATCACTGGTCTCTTTAGCCTTGCAGCCTACAGAATGTCAGGTACACACATTGGATGTCATAGTCGTGGTTCAGGTGGTGCGATAATGGCACGCTGACTGTGCTGATAGATGCTCAAGGATCCAGAGTTAGGTGAGCATATACTGTTTATTTTATCAGTCAGTACTTTTGGGGGCTGTGGAACCATCGTACTGTGTGGTGTTTTGAATTGTGGGGTCATCATACTGTGTGTGGGGGGATTATACCATATGTGAGTGGCCAAAATACTTTGTGAGGACTACAGGGACATCATACAGTGACTGTGAAGGAATGTACTGTGATTCTATCGTAAGGTGTGTGGCGTAATATACCTTGAGGGCATCACCTTATCTTAGGCGTAGGAATGCTTCGGCTGTTGAGTGCACCTCATGTGGTTCAAACACTTTACATAAAACCGAAAGGATGGAAGAAAGAAAATACATCATTGGACAATCTTTTTCTCAGGGGTGCAAAACAAGTTAATGCATGTCCAGAGAGTAAAGCAAAAATATAGGCCAATTTCATTTTATCAAGCCGGAACATATGTTGGCAGTGTTCAAAGTGTATGGTAGACTGCCTTATGAAGTTACAGCATTTGTTAGGACAGAAAACATATGCTATGCGTCAATGGCTTTTGCGCTCTTTGATCGAAAAACGTTCAGTACTTTATGTTTTTAAAGTTTACAGCAATTGTGGAGTTCATGTATCCATTAGTCACAGTGTGCTGACGCACCATGTATGTATATGTTTGTATATTAGCCTCATAGTGTATTTGTGCATTTATACATTAATTTAATACTAAAGGAGTGCGGGCCCTATTTTTGGGGTTTTCTATTTCTTTTCTTGTTTTTTAGAAGATATAGACAGCTACAATATAAAACAAAATAAAACACGTTTATTACTGTTATCAAAAATATTCTTTCACAGCTGATAAAATAAAAAGCTAAACTTGTCATTCTATTAGTGATCTTATTACTAGTAATCAAATCCTTCCTGTAAGTGAGACAGATGCTGATAGAAAATACAAGTTAACAGATTTATCTTTTTCATTGGCACTAAGTGAGATGACGTTGAGAAGTCCAATGAGCCTAAGAGAAGAAAGCACACAGTAATAGTTGCCTAAAGAGGGCAGCTCATGTGTGACATTGATCTTCGTAATTTCCACACAGCTGCCCAGCCTATCCGTACAACATTATCTAGCACTCTGCTATGAGCATTATTCATTCAAGTCAGAAGTGACAACGCATGAAAAACATGGCAGACCTTTAAATCTATAATGAGAATACAGAGCTTCATCCTTTCTGCGTTATGGCATTTTCAACAAACTTTACATTACATTTAGCTAAAACTGGTAAGCCAAAAGAATAAAAATATGGAACTTTTATTGAAAATATTATATTTTAGTTTACACATCTAACACAGTATCACTAATTCACTCATGAAAGCCACCCGCTAAACGCGCGTCGGGAAATTAGCTTCTGTCTGAGGTATATGATACTATTTTTAAAAAAATTATGCTCTGTATTAATATCTTTGGATACTTTGTTCATATTTTTATTATCATTATTTTTCTTCTTTGTTACACAATGACAGCTACTCATACCTGAAAACATGTGGCTATAGTGTCTTACATGCAGTCATATGCTCTTTTTAGGAGTTGATAATATACTTACCACTATTTGGGATATTCATTTTGGATTTTTTTATAGCACTAAGGCACTTTATTAATATACTGGTATATCCCTTTGAAATATTCCATCTGACATAATGCGTATTTACGTCTGTGTTATACTGATATTCTGCAGTTTGCATCCCTGACTGTGTATGTGTACGCGCACCTTATATAGATTTGTCATATTATATATTTGACATTTAACATAAGATGTAATGATTATATTTTTTGATGCACTTTAGAACCTTATTCATGCACAGTAGTATTTTATTTGGGGCAGATACAATACATATCCAGTATATCTCTAATAGTTAAAATTTCCGTCATGTGCCATTTCAGGTATTTATTAGATATGTGCATGATGTGATAATTTTCCAAATTACCCTCTCACCAATTGCTGGATGTTTTTATGTTTTTTTTTGTGTCGTCTTTCCTTTGTATTTTCTATTTCTATTTAATAAAGGTCATATATAAGTTTTCAAAAACATTTCTTGCTTGGTATGTATCATTTTTGTGGGTTGCACAATATCACATATGTACTAGTGGTTTATTGTGTTTAGGGTCATTTTATGTCGGGTCTTTTACATTCGGAATACCATAATCTGCTGCTCAGTTCTGTCTAATAAAAATCAGAAATCTGCCAGATTCAGTATCGGTCAAAGGATATATAAAAGGAGCACTGTGGAATATGAAATTGATTTTTCATATGGAAAGGAAGAAAATTTCACCCCCAAAACTATTTATATGTGCATGGTGCTATTTCAAAGTCAAATCCAGCAATACCTTTAAATGGCCAGTCCCTTTCTCCATCACTGAGAAATCAGCGTTCAAATTGATTTGCAAATGAAGCTGAAGAGCTATGGTAGATCTGAAGCCTCTGTCACTCCAGATCTCTTCCCTGCCCAGGTAAAAAGGATGTGAGACTGTATGCAGTGAAAGGAGAGGAACCAAAATGGGAAGAATCGGATGGGTGCTGATCAAGGGCCCCATTCATCATTGCATTTCTGCCATTTTTTGGAGTAAATACTTCTCAATTAGTGGCCTTGAGATTTACAACAAATTCATCAAACAATTCGCTCCTTCTTTCAAGTTGTCTTGTGATTTAATTAGCTTTCTATTTTTTACATCATTGTGGTTTTTCCCGATGTTTAATACTGATTTATGAAAAGCAACTTTTTTTAAAAAAAAAGTCACTCATTTTTGCTCAACTCTACTCCAGTACCCACCTGGAGGGATACTATGTATGCCAGTTAAGAAGTCTCATTTTTGAGACATTTTGCAAAATTTGGGACTTTTTGCAAGAGAAACCCTGCAAAAATGGTTAGTGTAAGTGGCAGAAAAGAAAGGCAATTTTGGGCTTAGAGCTAAATTCCTGAATTACATCTATTTCATTGCTCAGAGTGCTTTATACCAGGTTTGTGATGTATTGGTACATTGCTTTTGTTGAGAAAATAACAGTTTAAAGGGTTATAACATGGTGGACATTAATTATTTTCTGTTACATCATGCCACCAACATCCAATTGGTGGTGTCCAACGGCTGTTTTCTTTCAGCTGTGCTGTACTCAGACATTTAGTCATGTCCGATGTCACCAGTCATCACACACCTGACGCGTCAGAGGCAGATGTGGGGAGTAAATGAAGTTGAAGGACACATATTACCTTAGAAACCTGATGCCAGACAGAATTTAGATGGAAGTAAACCTTATGCAACCTTGCAAAAATAATAATAATGACAGAAATGTTGTACTGTGTATAACATAATTGAGATGAGATAAAAACAATACATATACAGGCTTACAGAATGCATACAGTGGCATGTAAGCGTTTGGGCACCCCTGCTCAAATTTACAGTTGTTGTATATTGTATGTTATTATAATTATGCTTAATGGTTGGTTAGATATTCTTTTCCTTAAATTCTGTGCCCTTTTTTCTCCAAACATACCTTTGATTATTGTGGCCAGATAGTTCTATTTTAACCTTATCATTCCACAGGACTTGTTTCCAAGATGCATCAGACTTGTTAAGATGTTCTTTTGCATAATTCTGAATCTGAATTTTATGGTGAGACGGCAGGAGAAATTTTCTTCTGATGACTCTTCCATGAAGGTGCAGGTGTCTCTAAACAGTAGAGCAATGTACCACAACCTTGGAGTCTGCTGAATCTTTCTGAAGGTCTTTTGCAGTAAAGCATGTGTTCTGATTTGCCTCTCTAGCAATCCGACAAGGAGCTCTCACTGAAATTTTGCTTGGTTTTCCAGACCTTATCTTGATCTCCACTGTTCTTGCCAACTGCCATTACTTAATTACATTTCTTTGCTATTTTCTTATAGCCTTATCCTGCTTTGTGGACCTCCACCATTTTAATTTTCAGAGTGCTAGGCAGCTATTTAGAAAAACCCATGGCTGCTGTTTTGGGGCACAAGGTTAGCGGAAGCTGGGTTTTTATAAAGTTGGGAAATTTGTATCATCTGCCCTTTGCTAACGAAGATAGTGAACAACCCATAGCTCTAACAAGATAATTAAGATATGAAACCTTGGTCAAAGTTATTTGAGCACACAAATCTCCAAGGGTGCCCAAACTTTTGAATTTGCCCACTTTCTTTTTTGCAATTTTTATAGCGTAAAAAAATGACAACATATTTTTTTCTTTTGCCTAAAATACAAAGGAAATGTGTCAACTTTAACTTTAGGCCTTTTAGAGATCATTTCATCTTCAGTTAACTTTATTGTTCACAACAGTAATTTTGACCAGCGGTGCCCAAACTTTTACTTGCCACTGTATACAAATATATGTCATGTATAAAGAGCAAAGTGCAATGAGAATGAATGGACATGTTCTAGTGGTAAAACAGTGATATAAAAGATGCTGAAAACTAATAAATATGAATAATTCCCATCGTCCTTTAGTGACAGCGGCCTGGGTCACTTCAATTTACATAATGCACATGATCAATTATGGAGTAAGCCATAAGAGATATGAAGTGAAAGAAACATATAGTGAATTAAAATACTTTTTATTTCATAATATTAAAACAATAAAGGATAGAGGTAAAAAAGACAGGACTGTTGTGAACGTGTTGGAGACGACTTCGGAGCTGAGGCTCACTCTGGTGGTTGCTGAGGGTATTGAACCTATGTTGAACAGCAAAAGTCCACCACCTGCAATTGATGAATGGTTGTCAGGTGGGACGGACTGGCCTGATATAAGCTGACCTCCCATGATCCTCTCCGGTGATCAATTGTTACTTCCTGGTCTTGGTTGGAATTCAGCTTGCTTTCTGCTGTCTCCTGCTATCATTCAGATAAGTTACTTTCTGTTTTTTTTCTGTGGTTTGATTTTCCTTGTTTTTGCTGCCTTGCTTTTTGAGCTCAGCCGGGTCCCCTATGGGGGCTTGTGCTGGTCTCTGTTTTCTTTTTGTATTTGTTCATTTGCTCAGTTCTTGTGATTTTTTACTGCTGGGTAGCTGCGTGTTCACACCAGAGATCTAATATAGGTGGTCGAGACCGTGTGGTCTCAGCATTTTTGGATTCAGAAGTGGTGAAGTTTTCATAGGGTTTTTCTGGGTTGCAGACAGTATTCTCTCCTGTGCTGTCCTATCTAGACAGTTTTGGGCCCCAGCGTTTGCTCATTCTATTTTCTGCCTGTGTTCGTGTTTTCATCTTGTCTAACCGCTATTATATGTTTGGGGGCTTCCTATTCTTTTGGGGCTCTACTCCGGGGCAGTTAGCTTTCCTCTTTCCATCTTCAGGGGTAGCTAATCTCTCCGGCTGTGACGAGGCGTCTAGGGCACCGTAGGAACGTCCCTTGGCTGCTTCTAGTTGTGCGGTTAGTTTAGGGGTCTGCAACCTATTAGTTTCCAACCTCTTTGGTGTTTGGCTGCCTTTGCGGTTTTTTGCTCTTGCCCATCTCAGCTACCAAAACATAACACAGGACTAAGATGGACCTCCAAAAAAGGGGAGGGGAGGTAAAGACCAGCAAAATGTTCAATGGGATAAGCAAAATTCATAAATAAATATAGTGACCAATAAATAAAGTGCACAGTCGCATTGGAATTCACAAAAAATAAATAAATTTATGAATAATAATTACTTAAAACCATGAATAGGTATAAAGTGCATATAAATTATTAATCTTACCAGACCGAGGGGGGAAAAGAGATAACCCTCCCTAAAACTGCCAATGCTAAGGTCCAAAAAAACTATGGCATATACTAGGCTAATTAGGTCCCAATAGTAACAAGATAATGCTAATTAGTGGCAAGAGCAAAATATATTGCTAAATTGTCCACAAAGTGCAGGGGCACTATTTACACATGAAAGTAAAAAAATGACCTAAGCCTGGATAAATTGCATAGCATATAGAGGGCACAATATAGAGCCTAATGGTGATAAATACCTTAGTATGGCAGGGTATTGAGATGAAAGACAGGTCCATCTTAGTCCTGTCTTTTTTACCTCTATCTTTTATTGTTTTAATATTATGAAATAAAAAATATTTTTAATTCACTATATGTTTCTTTCACTTCATATCTCTTATGGCTTACTCCATAATCGATCATGTACATTAAACTAATAAATATGGAAGTAAAAGGTAAGTGGATACAAAATACAACCAATTATATAATATAATGTTCAACAATGGAAGAAATGGAGTGCTGGCTTCATGAGTATGATAAAGTAGAAATCATTTATAAGTGACAAAAATGTTAACACAATAAAAAGGAGGTGAAAATGAAAGAGGAAAAAATGTGTCACCTTGGGAGGAGTTAATTACACAACAGTCTTAAATGGGCAGCATGAATCAAAATATCATCACAAAATGTGAAAATTCAAAGAGTAGTTCAATAAGCATGGCGATTAGAATCCCTAGTCCTGCATGATATAACAAACCACCTATTACAGATAAAAGAAATAAAGTACTTGTGTGTCTACCAGGGCTCCTGTCACCTCTATCACATCGTGTTTGCCAGTCACAAGGGTTAAATCTCCATACAATGTAAATACATGTTGCAGTCACGATCAGAGAAACTTACCATAATAAGGTGCTAGTGCGAATGAAAAGTCTCAAGGGACCACCGGACGCGTGTTTCGAGTTATTTTCCACCCTCTTCCTCAAAAAGGATGTAAAGTAAGAGGAACAGACAAAAATAGAAATTTTATTGTAGTTGGACATAGAGACATACCATACCACTAACAACGAAACAGACAAAGAAGATCAGTATATAATGGATAAGAAAAGTGAAAAGAATAACATAGATAAATAATAATAATAATTTTATTTCTATGGCGCCAAAATATTCCGCAGCACTTTACATTATAGAGGGGACTTGTACAGACAATAGACATTACAGCATAACAATAAACACAGATCAAAGTAGATACCAAGAGGAATGAGGGCCCTGCTCACAAGCTTACAATCTATGAGGAAAAGGGGAGACACGGAATTGATAACAATTGCTTTCATTGTTCGGACCAGCCATAGTGTACGATAGGGTGTTCCTGTAATGCTGCATGAACCAGTTAACAGTCTAAATATGTAACAGTACAGACACAGAGGGCTATTAAATGCATAAAGCATGAGAGAACATTATGCGAGGAACCTGGTTATGGTAAAAATTTTGAATGGGCCACACAGCGATAGGTTAATGCATTGAGGCGGTAGGCCATATGTGTATGTATTCATACACATATATAAATGACATGGTAGGCATGCATGTAGAGAACACTTATATTGGCTGGCTGGGATGCATGCCACATAGGTGCTAAACATGCATGTGTACTTAAAAAGAATAATTAGAATAAAAACCTGAAATATGCAAAATGAACACCAAGAGTAGTGAAGCATGTAACAAAGGTGTAAACATACAGCATGTCCACACCAAGTTGTAATAGAAAAAGGATATTTGATGTTTCAGAGTAGACCACATGTATGCTATGCAGTTTGTTTTTGAAAAAAGAGCTCGATGTAAGCACAAAACACTTAAAAAAAACCTACAAAATTGCTATTCCACTCTGGAACTGCTTCCTTCATACAGCAGCGAAGTCTACTCTGAAAGGTCAAATCTTGTTTTTCTATTAATCAATATAAAAAAAAAAGGGTTTACCTTAATTTGCTGACGTGACTGCAGTAGCTGAAATATTCATGGGCAATTATTGGAGTTGTGACAGTCAGAACCCTTTCAGATAAGCAACTCCATAAATTCCTTCTTATCTGTACCTTTCAATATCAAATCAACCTATTTGCTCTTGTCTTCTTCCCTGTTTATCTACACAGGAAGGTGTACACAGCGTAAGTTGTTGACAGTCAAGAAGAACAACCACCAAAACATTTTTTCGTCAAAATTTGTTGAAATCTAGTACAAAAAATGCATCAACCAATAGTAGAGTCAAAATCATTCCATACACTAAAGAATGTAAAGAAATTAAAAAATAAGTAGAAACAATAAAACAAAGACAAATTTTCCTAAAACTATTTTTATTTACAAAAAGGGGCAAAACTAAGAATCCCAATCCCTTAGGTTGAACAAAATCTTCCTTCATGATCCATTTGGCCTTCAGCTGTGCCAAATTCTTCCTCCAGTTCCCACCACACTTGTCTACAGGGATACAATCAATGCCGATCACTCTCAAGGGGCTGGCATCACAATCATGAGCAAATTTGAAGTGTCTTGGTATAGATTTCAATTGTGACGTATCTACAGCATCACACACATTCCTTATGTCATAGATATGCTACATTATGCTGGTCTTTAATTATAAAACTACTTAGATGAGTTTACAGGGGCACATTGTGCAATAAATTTCACTGTCAGTTTTACAGGTGATGTGTTGTGTCATCAGTAATTCTTTGAAAAGAGCATTACACATGAAGTTGGACGAACATAGCTGTCACGAGTGTGTCACATCCTGCTGGGAGTTCTAGGAATAGAAAATCATTAAGTAGTGTGAATCGTAGGTCTTCCATTTAGCCTGTGTGTTTCAGGTCTCATATTAAATAGATTTTGTTTCCTTTGGTCCTGAAGAGGTTAATGACCCTTACTATGCTGGTTGGAAACATGCAGCTCAGTCTTACAGCTGCTCATGACCTGGTCATTTCCTCTCTCTATAAAATCTGGCTAGACCTTCTCTTCCTTGCCAGTGAAAGTTTACTTCGTGGTTCCCTTGAGTTGCTGCATTGAGTTGGAGATTTTTGCCACTGGAGATTGTTGTACGATGTTTTTGGGTGTATGCTTTCCTCATTGTTCTATTCCCATTTGATTTGTACATTCCTACCCTTCCCTATATACCTCTCTTCCTTTGGTGAGTGTTTTGTATGTTAGTTGCTTTTATGTGTTTATACACTAGAATTTCTGTCTCAGGCCTCATGGGGGAGGCGGAAAGGACATCTTAGGGGATAACAGGAGAACAGTAAGGCACATTTCCCAAAACTCTTCACCATCAGAGTTACCTTTGGGAGCAGGGATAGTTAGGGCCCTAGCCCTAGGGATAGTGCAGGGCCCCTTTCCCGATCATGTACAGTCACAGCATGACAGTAGCATTTTGGGATAGGTGGCACAATTTTTATAAGAAAAGAACCTCCATTTGGGTCCTCTTGAGCCAAAAGTGCTTTCCAATTTGTGCCCTTCATCGTACCTGTGGAAGCTTACATGTTCTCCAACATGTAATAGAAGGTTGTTTTAATGTGGTGTGGATAAAATCTGATCACTATTCAAAACTTGCCAGCCCTCATGTCATTCCATTTTTTATTGAAGGTAGAGAAAATCTCACCTGTTTGTCAGGGGCAGACTGTGCTCTTGATCTCAGAAGGTCTTCTGTCCTAGAACCAAATGCTTTACTCCATCCTCTCTTAATAGTTTATTTGTTACAACCCCTTTCATCAAATCTTGTAGACAATATATGTTCCTGTTTATGGAAAGAATGGTTATTAGAACAGATCTTCTTTGTTCTTAAATATAGTTATACAGGAATACCATTGATCAATGTCTGGGGGTGGGAGGATGAAGTGTATAATAAAAAGTTGACTGCTGTATCTTTCCTGATTAACTTGGTTTGGATGAAATTATCTTACCCTTTATAAATCCAAATGTCTAGGAAGTCAATAGTTGTTTGACTGTATTGGCATGTCAATTTATTGTTCACATTATTGTTATTCAGATGTTGTGTAAATATTGCCAATTCATCATCTGTCCCATGCTAGATAACCAGAATGTCATCAATATATTGGTCTAAACCACGGTCCAGGGTCATCATACACAAAAAATTCTTAACAGCCACAATTCCATCTTTATGTCTGATGGACGTCTATAAAGATTCGACTTCAAAAGTCACAAAACACATCTCATCCTCCATAAAGATGTTCTCAACCTTTTTGAGAACAACACCTACAGTACAGACCAAAAGTTTGGGCACA
>VIAB01005131.1:108192-126105 GCA_009801035.1 Oophaga pumilio | reverse complement strand
TTTAACCTACAAAATGGCTTGGTCGTTAAGGGGTTAAATAATTAATAAAATTGTGATTTTAGAGAAATTCTTTTGTTAAATTGGACTAGTAAATAGGGATGAGCTAACGTGCTCGGTGATACTCGGTTATAACTCGAGTGAAGTGGGTGAAGCTCGTTGTAAAATTCAAATCCCTTCCCCGCATCTTTGGTGCCTGTTACACAGCCAATAAGCACGCGGGGATTGCCCGTGAGTCACTGTAATGCCGTAGCCATCTTGGTTGTGGCATTACTGTGATTAACTGGCCGTCTGACATCATTCCGGATTATAAATGAATGGGCCCAGCCTGGCTGGGCACACTGATGCCATTGCCCAGCTCTGTGACACTTTGTATTGTAGGGAAAGAGTGCTTGTCTAGGCCTGAGTGTACAGTATAACGAATCAGAGGCCTGTAGTGTTCTAAGGGTTAATCGCATCAAAAACTCGGCAAAACCGCACCAAAAACACGCCAAGAAATGCAGAAATGGTGCAGAAATTTTACTCAATGTGTGCACATACACTTATCAGCATTATAATGCTCACCCATGGACTATTCCATTGATTGGAGTACATGTCCTTGGTATATCACCCTCAAAAGTGCATAGCCTTTATGAGTCCAGGAGCAGCAATACATGACAATTTGAACAGAATGTGTATGAGGCCCTCCTTTATGTCTAATACAGGGTGTATCTGAGTCCCTAATTTTTGGCAGTTCTTCCTTCGGCCATAAATTAAACCTAAACTTCCAATTTTTTTTTTATAAAAAAAATCAATTTTGGTTTACTTAAGTTATACTGTATTTTTTTAAATCTATTTTAAATGTTGCCTTATATACAAGTCATTATGCAGGAAAAAAAATGTTTCTTAACCTTTTTTTACCTGTAAACAATGTCTAGTCGATTTTGAATGTTTTGCTGTCAGTCCTTAAAGTGGAGTAAAAGCATAACACTATTGTTCTGAGCAGATATCTGGGAGTCAGAGATGCTTCCAGGGGTGTTTCCCATGCTAATATCCTTTCATTCAGCACTTTTTCCATCCATTTCAACATTTTCACTGCCCTCCCAGTCCTCCTTTTAGGGTCTGCCGGAAAAATGCTTGGATTTCCCATTATGCACGTTATTCGAAACGAGCAGCCAAGCATTTAATGGTTGCTCATCTATACTCCCCTCTATTGGCTGTGCTAGCTGCACCTGATGTCATTAGCCTGCAATTTTCAGCATTGTGTGAAATGGCACCAGTCACTTTTTTTTTTTTGCATTCAAGCAAATCGAACCACAAATTGTAAATTTCATGAAATTGACCTAGAAGATGTTGGATCTCATGTCCAATTTCAACTAATTTAGTTCCGAATAATGAGACTAAAAAGTTAAAGTCTATAATTTTTGTAAGAGGGCAGTTGTCTCATTTTTAAAGTTTTTACAATGTAGGTATTTATGACTTTTTTTGAGTTGCAACTTTTCATATATTGAAGTTAGATATTTATTTTTAAAAGGCTTTAAATGACTGCAGATGTAAAACTAATGTCACGCTACCTGAGGCTAGTTTCAAGTATACAGATGGAGAATGAGACACAACGTGATATACAGTAAATTGCAAAAATCTATAATTTGCACTGATGCTACTTTTGCAACTTATGCAAAATAATAATAAATTTACATGCTAACACATGCTAATTGGAATATGCTTGCTCTTTTGGTGTGATTTTCATGACTCATGTTATTTAAATTCCTGGAATAAAACAATGATCAGTAAACAGTCTATTTTTATGCTTCCCATATAAAAGCACATACATGCCTCCGTTAAATACAAGAAAGAAGACATTGTATATGTTGGATTTAAAAGTGATACCTAAACAAAGGTACAGTATGTAATCAATTTGTGTTATGAGGATGTTTTTGATGGTGACATTTGCATGATTGATAATACAGTATCAGAATGATGGTCAACAGACAATTATTACTTATAATTGGGTCTCTCAAGGTTCTGTCAACGTTTCTGCCATTTTAATGGGAAAACAAAGCTGTATTTAGCTTTAGCATATGCCTATTTATATGGATATACACTATTTGCGCAAAAACATTGAAGCGTGCATAGAGATGAGCAAATTGATTCAATGCTAATAGAATTGTTTACTATCACATTTTATGAAATTCACAGGGCTTGGCAAATTTGCAATTTGATTTGTGTAAATCACTCAAAAAATGTTTGCTTCCATTGTACATATTGCAGAAGATTGCATCAGCCACAGAAGCACACATGACCTCAGGCGCAACCGCATGGGCTTCCCCATAATTACATGGTATAGCACAGGCAATCAGGAAGAACTTATATAGCCTGTATAAAAGTCTAGAGAGGGAATGCAGCAGGAATTTTAGGGTGATTTGCCATACTGGCAGCACATCAGAGCTCATCAATAGAGATAGGAACCGAAAGCCCTAAATCACCACAAAGCAATGTGCTATACATCTGTAGAACTGAATAACATCAGAAAAGTAGTCTGCAAATAACACAGACGTTCAGTTGATCAATAGGAGGATGTCCTTTTCAATATTATTTTCAAAATTTAGTACAGAATTGTATTTCAATGACAATGATTCCAAACAAATGCCTAATGAAAATTAACATTAATTGACATTAATATTAATTCATTAATTAACATGAATTTAATTAGATATGTGTTACTGAGGATGTGAGCCTCAGTGATATGAACCTGGCAAAAAGCTCCAGCACGCTATGTGCTGTGAGCAGTTAATCTGCCATATTAACCCCTTCTTGCAGCAGCCCATTTTTGGTTTTGCATTTCTGTTTTTTGCTCCTTCTTCCCAGAGCCATAACTGTTTTATTTTTTCATCAATATGGCCTTGTGAGGTCATGTTTTTGTGATGTGGGGCTGGGTATAAACTTATTTTTTGCACGCCGAGCTGACATTTTTATTGATACCATTTTGGTGTAGATACGATGTTTTAATTGATCGTTTTTGCATTTTAATGCAATGTTGTGGCAACCAAAAAAGCTCAACTCTAGCGTTTTTACTTTTTTTCTCTTTACTCCGTTTACCGATTGAATGAATTCTTTTCATATATTGATAGAGCAGGTCATTTTGCAAAACCAAATATGCTTATTTTTAATTTTTTTAATTGTTTTATTTTGAATGAGGTGAATGGGAGTGATTTCAACTTTTGGCTTTGGTTTATATATTTTTTTTATTTTTTTTACTTTTCACTTGCTTCAATAGTCTCCATGGGCGACTAGAAGCTGCAATCATCTGATTGCTTGTGCTGCACATGCTTCAGCGCTGTTCTGTGTAGCAGAAATGCTCACTTGCCATAAGCGCCGACTGATGGGCACCGCTCATAGCAATCCAGCAATGACAACCACAGGGGTTTCCTGCAGACCCTGGGTTTTCATGCCAACTCATCTGCAACCAGCGGTCATGTGACACTGGTGCCGATGGGTGGGATTAGTGATGCCTTTCCAGCGCAATCGTGTTAAATGCCGCTGTCAGAGATTGATAGCCGCATTTAACAGGTTAACAGCTGCTGGTGGATCGTGGTTCCACATGCGGCTGTTAGGGGTACATGTCAGCTGTTCGAATCAGCTGACATGTGCCAGGAAAGATGTGCACTCAGCGCCGAGGCCACATCATAGGGGGAGACCCAACATGTGCCATACATATACGGCGCATGTCGTGAAGGGGTTAACGGCTGGGTTTTTGTGGATAGCTGAAGAGTGGGTGCAAGGCTTTTCACCATACCGCAGAGAAACTGAAGGGAGCAGTCCAGCTTCTGTAGAAAGTGCAATTCTTTATTCAATCCAAAAATAAAATTTTCACATAACGGTGTCCTCCAAATGCAAAAAGCGGAGAGTATGCACTACCAGCTGTACCAGCAACGCGTTTCGACCTTAAATGGTCTTTGTCAAAGACCCCCTCGGGAGGGTTACAGAAGGTATTTGTGGAGCCTTTGTACTTATTCAGTGTTCAATGTGTCTGGAGATGAGATTTGCAGAGCTGTGCTCTTGTTAAAGAAAGCTGAATCTTGTTTTTTTCCTGAGCGGGCAAAACCCTCAGCCACACAGACTGTACAGTATGGTGTTAAGCCAGAAGGGCCGTGCTTGCTTATCTAATTTTGCACTTTTTTATGCAGTACATTTTTAATAAACCAGTTGAAAACTTAAACGGAAAGTGTTCCTGTGACTATCTCTTTGAGCAGCGGAGTGAGCATCGTGTTTTCAACAGTATATACATTATTAGGTTCAGTGATATAAACCTGGAAGTTTTGCTCCAGCATGTTATGTGATGAGAGGAGTTAATTGACCATGACAGGCCAAGGGCTATTATGAAGAGGTGGGTGGGACAGTTGTTCACTATATCTTCACCCTAGGGAGGGATCTAGGAGGAGATAGTGAAGCCTTTAAGCCCGGGTCTCACATAGCGATACACCAGCGATCCCGACAACGATCAGGATCACTGGTGTATCGCTATATTATCGCTGTTGAGCTGCCAAACAGGCAGCTCAGGCAGCGATCAGCACAAGGACACTGCTGGTAAACATCGCTAGTTACCCGCAGTGTACCTTGGATACCAGCGCCCTGATGCAGGGAGCTGGTAACCAAGGTACACATCGGGTTTCCAGGCGCTGCGCGGTGCCTGGAAACCCGCTGTGTACCTTGGTTACCAGCGGATCGCTGGTCTCCCGCCTGTCACACGCAGCGATGCGTGCCTGTCAGCGGGAGACCAGCAATCAAAAAAATGTCCAGACATTTCAGCAACGATCAGCGATACCCGGCAGGGGGGCTGATCGTCGCTGAATGTCACACACAGCGATATCGCTGGTGAGCTCGCTGCTGCGTCACAAAACTAGTGACTCAGCAGCGATCTCGCTAGCGAGATCGCTATGTGAGACGGGGGCTTTAGAATGTTCTGTGTACTCTGGAGGGGAGTTGATTGCCAGAGCTGGGCTGTTGGTAAACGACTGAATACCATTTCATTTGTGGGTGAACCAGTTATAAGAACTATAGTGAGTGCTGTTTGGTTTATGTAAAGAAGACTGAATATGTCTATTTTCTTTTGTCTGGACTGGTTTATAAAGCCTTTTTTAATAAACCAGTTGAAAATTTAAACAAGAAGCATTTCTGTGACTACCTCATTAAGCAGGCAAGTGAGCCAATCTACCACAGTTGGTGCTAGAAGTGCAGGCAAGATCCACAGGAAGTATGTATAATGGCTGTAGACAAACTGCATGTTCTGGGTAAAGGCGACTTTAAGAATGGAAAAACAGTCGGACAAGGGAGGAGCTGATCAAGCAACTGGTCCAAAGCAAGCAGCAGCACCAGAAGCCAGCCCAGCAGCAGACAAATAAACTCCGAATACAACAGATTCAACAGCAGCAAGGAGAGACAGAATTCCTGGCAAAGGAGGTCTGCAGCAGAGGAACCGCCCCAACTCCAAGTCCAGATAATGATTCTCATTCTTATGTCTACAACATGACATGCAAAAGATGACCCAGTTGGACAATGTCGAGGCATTTTTGGTTTCATTTGAAAGGGTCGCAGAGCTAGAAAGGCTGTCACCAGAGCAGTGGGCAGAGGTAATTGCGCCAAATCTAACTAGTGAGCCCCAAAAAGCTTATTATGACCTCATCTTAGAGGATGCAAAGAAACATGCCAAGCTAACGACATAAACATTGGCACATTTGGGAGTTACTTTGTCTGTCAGGACACAATGGGTCCACCACTAGGCATATTTCAGTGACAAACCCACCCACTCCCAAATGTTTGATTTGTTACATCTGCTTCAGAAGTGGTTGCAGCCAGCATCCTCCACCTTAGCCCAGATGGCCAAGCATGTTGTAATAGACAGATTTATTCATGCCCTCCCTAGACCGATGCAGACCTGGGTTGCCAAGAGAGATCCTCGGAATGCGGATGACCTGGTTGGCCTAGTGGAAAGGTACCAGGTGGTACAAAAGTTATTAAAGAAACCAGTTACCATTGCCCTGCCTTACTGAGGTACCCAAAAAGTGACTGACTCTCAAAAAAATGGTGCTAGAGAGACAAGTCGGAGGCCTCCAAGGTCCCAAGGGCCCACTTAGGGGTTTGCTGAGGGTAGGGTTTAAAGAATTAATTTGTTGGAGGTGTCAAGGTCTGGGACCTATAGCCTCTCATTGTCCCATTTCCCCTAAACCAATGGACTGCAGCCTATGGTGGCATGGTTCGTATTACGTGTATCTGGTCTGCAGTGTGGACTGTCAACCTGGGAAGGGGCCTCAGACATGTCTTGTGATGACAAATGGAGTAATGGTGGAGTAATGGTGTCTGGACTCTTGGGCACTGGGAGCCTAGTTTTTGTCGCCGCAGCTGCATGATTTATGACTGCTAAACAGCCTGAATACATGTGGGGATTTCCTAACCAATAGGCTATCCCCACATGTATTCAGGATGTCTAACAGTCGCAAATCATACAGCTGCGGCGACAAAAACTAAATCTCCGAGCACGCCCAAATACTCGGAGGACACCCGGGCAACGAGTATAGGGAAGGTGCTGGAAACAATGACAGTCAGTGTGATTGAACACAAATGTCAACACACCAGCACTGGCTAATTAATGCCATGCCGAGGAAAACAGAAGGAAAGATATTCACGAGCCTCCCATCACTGACCTGGTCACTTGACAGGAGTCAATAGCGGTTTCAGACACCACACAGTACAAAGTGAGCCGTGGCTGTAAACATGCTCCGACACATTGATTGACAGCTTGCGCTGCATCGAGATCTATGCAATGAGAGCTGTCAATCAAAGTGCTTAGAGTGGCCAGTGATAAATTTTGTCAAGTTTTCAATTCAATACGATCTTGCTCCTAAAGTATAGTTTAATGTTTACATCAATATAAGGAAGGACACATCTGCATAAATGTCAAATTAATTATACCACAGAGCAATTTACTATTTTCCATATCCTAAACCTGTCATTCTGCTACAGGCGAGTATTTCACGCGAAATATGGGTTCGTTTTTTGCCCTCGTATTACACCCTTCAGTCTGAGCCTTCACTATGTAATTAATGATGCAAACTGACACTTATACGCATCTAGCCTATGTCTGCAGGATTCTGAAAAGTCTGATATCTTTGAGCAGAATACATTAATCTATACTCTAATTGTAAGTCTCCTTTCTTATACACAGGATATAGTAGTCAGACTCATGGATCAACTTTGTACAATATTCATGATAGAAATAATATTCTGCCCATAACAAATTCTAAGATTTCATCCTACATTCATATAAAGCTGAGTATTTATCTTTTAGTTACTTTATTGGCTACTGTGACAAGATTATATTGATTGCTAAATGAAATACTTTAGCTATAACCTGGTTATTTAGGCATCATCATGATACTTTCTGCCTTCCTGCTGCCATCTGGTGCCTGAATATGGATCTTCCTGCTGACTGCATAATACCACAGAATACAGAAAATCTACTACATAGAAAGCTAGAACGGAGCTACCTCAAATTATATGAATTAACAGAAATGGAAATCAATATAGTAATGCTATTTAAAAGGAACTGTCCCCAGGATTTCCCCTTATAATCCATTAAACACACTGTATTATTAGCCTCTTAGTAAATTTTGCAATCATGTTGCTGCTATTATTGGAAAAATGAAGTGTAATCCTAGAGCACGCCATACCTGAACAAGTGCGAGATTGCTGTCACTTATCTCTGTAGCTGTTGTGCTGTTATCACACCAGGAATAGTGTAATTGACATCCCAGCATTTGTAGAGAGAGCAATAATACATGGTGAAAGGTACCAAGACATCTATCGCTATAAAGCAGAACCTCAATAAACCTCATTTGTATCGCCACACCTGTTGGCTTCCTCAGGGGTAAAATAAAGTGTTAAAATTGTAGGATTAAGTATATATAAATATAATCAATGACATAGACACATGGTCAAAATTGTTGGTAACCCTCGTTTAATGACAGAAAAATGCACAATGGTGACAGAAATCACTTGAATCTGACAAAAGTAATAATAAATCAAAAATCTATGAAAATAAACAGTGAGTGGCCTGTATAGACGTCTACAGATACTCACTGTGCTGTTTGGTGACATGGCGTGTATCACACTCAACATGGACCAGAGGAAGGGAAGGAAAGAGTTGTCTCTGGAGATTAGAAAGAAAATTATAGACAAACATGTTAAAGGTAAAAGTTATAAGACCATCTCCAAGCAGCTTGATGTTCCTGTGACTACAGTTGCACATATTATTCAGAAATGTAAGCTCCATGGGACTGTAGCCAACCTCCCTGGACGTGGCCGCAGAAGGAAAATTGATGAGAAATCAAAGAGACGGATAATATGAATGGCAGCAAAAGAGCACAGAAAAACTTCTAAACAGATTAAAGGTGAACTTCAAACTCAAGGAACATTAGTGTCAGATTGCACCATCCATTGTTGTATGAGCCAAAGTGGACTTCATGGGAGTTGATCAATAAGGACACCATTGTTGAAAAAAAATCATAAAAAACTCAGACTGGAATTTGCCAAACTTCATGTTGACAAGCCACAAAGCTTCTGAGAGAATGTCCTATGGACAGATGAGACAAAAATTGAACTTTTTGGCAAGGCACATCAGCTCTATGTTCACAGATGGAAAAATGAAGCTTATCAAGAAAAGAACACTGTCACTATTGTGAAACATGGAGGAGGCTTTGTTATTTTCTGGGGCTGCTTTGCTGCATCTGGCACAGGATAATAACCCAAAACACACAGCTAAAAACACCCAAGAATGGCTAAGAGGGAAAACATTGGACTATTCTGAAGTGGCCTTCTATGAGCCCTGACCTAAATCCTATCGAATATATTTGGAAAGAGCTGAAACATGCCGTCTGGAAAAGGCAACCTTCAAACATGAGACAACTGGAGTAGTTTCCTCTTCAGGAGTGGGCCAAAATACATGTTGAGAGGTGCAGATGTCTCATTGACAGTTACAGGAATCGCTTGATTGCAGTGATTTCCTCAAAAGGTTGTGCAACAAAATATTAAGTTAAGGGTACCATCATTTCTCTCCAGGCCTATTTCATGAGTTTTATTTTTTAAAAAATTCTGTGGAAGTGTGGTTGAAAAGCAATGTCTGACTAAGCTGACTTTCATTTGTTCATTTTCATAGATTTTTGATTTATTATTACTTTTGCCAGATTCAAGTTATCTCTGTCACCATTTTGGGTTTTTCTATTATGAAACGAGGGGTACCAACAATTTTGACCACGTGTGTATGTCTGCAATTAAATAATTATAATCTCATTTACAATGTCTAATTTGTGGACGACATGTTATAAGCTATTGTTGTTGCCAGTATCCAGAGGTGATACGCATGATACTTCTTGGTATTTTGTCTTATATTGATTGCTGGTTAGGTACCTTTTTCTATGTTTAACTCACCTATCTCGGCTCCTGCACCAGGCTCTCTGTTGTTCACTCCCAGCAGCCAGCTTCCTCTGCTCCTGCATATGTCAGGTTACTGTAATAGCTAGGAGAATACCTTTGAGATCATGAATATGGGCCCCCTAGGTTAACTTAGGTTGTTGCATGCCACTTGAGTATTCAGGTAGTTGGTGTGCTAGCCACTGATATCTCTACTCGCCATTACTTGCACCTTAAAGAGAACCTGTCACCAGGAAAAGATATTACATTCTTAAGGTACCATGTTATAGAGAGGGGGAGCTGAGTAATTTGAGTAGTCTGGTCTTTCTGGGATTTTGGGTCCAGTGGGCGGTCCTATCAGTTTCTGCCAGCTTTCTTTGTACAAGTGACTATACAGAGATAGCTATCCGTCACTGATAGGACCACCTACTGGAAAAATCCTAGAAAGAGCGGAGTATTAAATGATGAAAAAACAGGTTATACTGAATCATTTCTCACAAAACTATACATCAGTCTACTCAGCTCTCTCTGCTCTATAAGATGGTGCCTGCAGATTGGATGGCATTTTCCAGGTGACAGGTTCCCTTTAATTACTGAACCATTCTACCCAGTTGTACTGTGCCACACAGTTCTCATAAATCTCTATTTTGGAGTCTCCTGACATGTCAACCTCCACTTTGCTGCTGTGCTCTCCTGTATCACCACAAGTGAGTCTCCTGACATACTGTCTCTGCTGCGTGGTTCCACTGTACTGCATCAAGGTACCTCCTCACATATCTGGACCCTGTAGCACCATTCCACTCTGTTGCATTGCCGCTCTGCCACATCGCTGAGTGCACTCTGCTGTGCCTCTAGCTCATCTATCTCCCTTTACTACTTAACATCTGCAAGTTTCCACCCATTTTTATAGCCTCCATGGGTCCTGGCATCCCATCACACTGCACCGTCATCACATGTCTGTGCTGCGCTACAACTGCCCGATGCTCATCTCAGCCAAGGGCTTTGTAAATCCACCTCACCAGATGAGACATAAAACTGTGTGTTATAGTGGTTGCTCCCAACTCTATTGTGAACTTAATACAATCTCTCATATAAATCTTTACTTTCTTACTGAATGTTTTGATTAACATAATATGATAATAGCATTGTAGCAGTCTAATATATTTTTGCATTCTGCACTTGATATGTTTGAACCTGAAAACAGTACTTAACATTTATATTTTAACCACATATATTAATACAGGTGCATCTCACAAAATTAGAATATCATCAAAAAGTTAATCTATTTCAGTTCTTCATTACAAAAACTGAAACTCATATATTATATAGAGTCCTTACAAACAGAGTGATCTATTTAAAGTGTTTATTTCTGTTAATGTTGATGATTATGGCTTATAGCCAATAAAAACCCAATAGTCATTTTTTGGAAAAAATGATTTTAAAACCAAAAAATTTGCAAAAAAAATCTACCGAAAAAAGAAGCAAATAGCTAAGTTTTGTACCCAGAATTTTTACTGCCAAAGGGAAAGATTTTAGCTGCAGAAAAAAAATGCTACAAAAACACAATGTGTGATCATAACCTGATTCTTCCGTTCTGATGTCAGAACTGCCAAATTATATACAAATGAATCACTTCAAAGGTTTGTGCATACAGCTAACTAGTGCTATCCATGGTTTTTATGGACCTATGATATTCTATGGGGCTGTCCACATGTCTGATTTTTTTCCTTGGACTGAGTGGTCCGCGTTAAAAACAAAGACATATCCGATTCTGAACTGAACATCATATCAAAATCGGCAATGCAAGTCTGGGTTCATGAAAAAAATCAGACCGCAATTGGATGACATCTGAATGGAGAAAGTGGAAAAACGTTTCTTTTTTTTTTTCTCTCCACTTTTGAGAAAAACTGATGCACCTCTGGTCAAACTCTGACTAGAGTGTGATCAGAATAATAGGACCGTTTTTGCAGCATTTGAAGAAAGCTGTCGTGAGACCCCTTCCTAACATTGATTTTATAAAAAAATTTTCATAGAGGTAACATGTGTGAGACTGAAAATCCTATCAACTAGAGAGTGAAGTAAGAATCTTTTTTTTTTATCTTTTATATAAACGTGTGATCAATTTGTATGAGCCTGTTAAATAACACGGATAGTAGATTAGACGAGGTAACAAACAGCAATCATCATGATGCAAAGAAAACTGACATTTTAAATGTGCTCTTTTTACTGCCTGGCACATCTGTTTTATGTTCTCGTATTGTTCGAGGACACCTGAGCTATTATAGACAATAACTAGCAGTCAATGCGCTATTATTATTCAATTTAAGTAATTGCTCAAAAGATACTTCCCTTTATACATCTAAATTGTTATTTATTTTAATTATACATCTTTCATCAATTGTCCACATCACAAATGTGCATTCTGCTCTTTCTGCAGTGTATTTCATAGGGTTACCATTGGGAAATATGTCTACTTGAAAGGAAAGCAACACAAAAATAATAAAGTTGACAGATAGGCTTTTTTTCTTCTTTTAATTTGACATCATGTCTACAGATGGGTGAACCCGAACAGTAAAGTTCAGGGTCTGTACTGAACACCTACTGTTCGGGCACGGATGCCGAACACGGACTTCACCAAGAAGTCCATGTTACTGTTCGGGATCAGCACCCCAAAACACTGGGTGATTCTTTCTCTGTCATGTGCATGACAGTGCAGCAAACACTGCCTCTGATTGGTGGTAAAATAATTACTACCCATAAAAGAGTCGCAATTCTCACACTGTCAAATGATAACGTGAACCCACACTGTTATCGGAGGTAAAGGTTTACCTCCAGTCACTGGCGTCGGCTGATAGAACTACTACTCCCATCAGCCTATTCCTGCTACCACTATTAACAGTGAGAGAAGGGTGATCTAAATAAATAATAAAAAAAAGTGTGGGTTCCCCTGTATTTTTGGTAATAAAAAAAGTGTGGGTTCCCCTGTATTTTTGATAACCAACCAGGAAAAACTGACAGCTGTGGGCTGCTACACTTAGCTGTCAACTTTAGCAAGGCTGGTTTTCCAGAATAGAGTGGTCCCCATGCAGTTTTTTAATTTTTTAAATAAATAATAATATACAAAAAATCATGTGTGGTGCCCCCATTTTTGACAGTCAGCCAAGCTAAAGCAGACAGCTGGGGCTGTTACTCTGGGTGATAAGGGGACATGGATATTGGTCTCCCTTAGCCTAACAATAGAAGCTCGCAGCCGCACCAGAAAAGGCACATCTATTAGGTGCACCAATTCTAGTGCTTTGCCGGCTCTTCCCACTTGTCCTGTGGCGGTGGCAAGTGGGGTTCATATTTATGGGGTTGATATCACCTTTGTTTTGTCCGGTGACATCAAACCCATGGCTTAGTAATGGAGAGGCGTCTTAGACTCTTAGTAATCTTATCGATATATTGTAAATAAACACAAAGCCAGTATAAAGTACTTTATTTGAAATAAAAACACACTCTTACTTTTTTATTTAAAAATAATAAACAGTTATACTCACCTAATGCCCAATTCCACTGAAGCCATGGTCTCCTGTAAAAAAACAAAATTAAAAAAACAACCATATCCCTCACTTATCCGTCATTCTGTCCCATGCCATAGTCCATGTCTGGGGTGAAACAGTTTTCAACCTGGACGGTGCCAAGATGCAACCGTCCAAGCTGAGAACCACTGGGGAATGAGCTGCTGCAAGCTGCTCAGCCTCAGTGACTAGCGGTGACCTCATTGAGGTTCCCCACCGGGCCCGATAACTGCGGGGACCTCGGTGTGATCACCACTAGCACAGTGAGAAAAAGTCTCATGGTGCAGCAATGAGTTCACCTCAGTTCACCGGGAGAGGGTGTTTGAGCCCCCCATTCAAGTGAATGGATCCCGGTTCAGGTACTGTTCTGATTCCTGTACCAAACTTTCTTTTAACTGTTCGGCCGAACCCACTGGACCCGAACCAGGGCTTCGCCAATCTCTAATTATGTGCTCTTGAAAGTTTGAATCTAAATAATTGCTAAATGTAGAGTAAGAATTTGCATTCCGCAAGCTTGGTCATGTTCTGGTACTTAGAGCTCTGCAGTCTATTGCTTTTTTTTCATTGACCACCAATTGCGCTCCTTCTACACCACTTTTTATGAAGACCACTGGCCACATAATGTCCAGTGGGTAATGCCAGCTGTTCACAGATGTAGGATAATCACTTGATCTTCATCTCTGCACAGATGTACAAGCCTTGCCATCTGTGAATTAGAGCATGACATGGGAGACTGTGTACCTGAATTTGCACTGTATGGCACTAAGGGGTACATTACATTGGGACACTGTATGACACTGATGTAATTGTAAAACAGAATGAGCTACTGTATTATATTGTTTATATGGATACTATATAGCTCTATTTACTTTCATGCTATATTAACAATTTTTATGCTCACTTATTAACACTTTATATGAACTATGTACGGCACTGTTCATTTATCAGGGTACAGTCAACCACCATTTAAAATATGACTGTGTAGCACTACTTAGGGGTTGTAAGCATTGTTTGTCAGAGCATTATGTAGGAGTATTTATATGGGTGATATGTGGCTCAGTACTGTGCTGACTTTTTTTCTATTCTCAAACCAAGAATTTGATATTCTCCATGTAAAAACTCCTTGTGTGCCCCTGGTGTAAATGAGGCAGTGACTCTGATATCTGCTGTGACACATATGCTGTTTAAAGTTGTTATTATTATTATTATTATTATTATTATTTATTTTTAGAGTAACATTGATTCCACGGTGCTGCACATGAGAAGAGGTTACACACAGAATACAAATATGACTTAAAATGTACAAACTAACAAAGACAAGATCAATAATGCTGAAGCCGAAAACATATTACTGTAACCATATAAATCTGAATACCACTAAGACATAATATCTAGACTGGCCCTTAGGCTACTTTCACACATCAGTTTTTTGACGTCAGGCGCGATCCGGCGTGTTTTTAAAAAAACGGATCCGGTACCGGATGCATTTTTTTGTAATTGACTTTCATTAGCGCCGGATCGCGCCTGATGTCGTTGCGTTGCATCCGTTTTTGGCCAGATACAGCGGAAATGTACATTCCGGCGGCCGGACAAAACGGTCACTGCAACTTTTTTTTTTTTCCGGACTCGCCTGATAGTGCCTGAAGCGGCGCATCAGGCGTCCGGAAATAATAGAAGTCTATGGAACCGGACCAGTCTTTTGTGCAATCCGTCAAAAGACTGATCCAGATTCTGGAAACCAAGGAATCCAGATTCTGGAAATCAGGGACTACTACTACTACTGCTACTACTACTACTACATTTTCCAAGCGGTCCGGACATGCATACCTGCATTTTCCGCCTGCAAAACTTATTTTCCGGGTTCAAAAGTTCAGGTTGGATCCAGCAAAAAGACTGATCCGTTGCATCAGTTTTTTCATTTCAGCGCCTGATCCGTCCTATCAGGTATTCGACGGATTATGCCTGACATAAAAAAACTGATGTGTGAAAGCAGCCTTATTGAGGACACTCCATAATTGCAATAAAAAGACATAGAAAACTGGTGTAATAGTCCAAAAAATGTCACAATTTATTAATACAAAAAAATACATAGGTCAAGAAAAAAATTAAATGTGCGAGTATCAACTAGATGACAAAGGGGGGCATAGTAAGAACAAAACAACAGCTCATCTAATAAAATATATAGTGGATATGGGAAGAAAAATACTAGAAAGTGTCTTAATCTAGTATTACAAAGACATTGTCTTTAATAAAGTGCATATACAAACAGCAATTCAAAGTAAATATGGCAAACTGTTATTAGGGAGTATGTAGTAAGGTTAACCAGTATAAATTAAATAGATATCAGTCTCCCAAAATATATAGTAGATATACCGCTACCTCTATTGACATATATGCACTGCCATAAAGTTTTACATAACCTAATCCAGGTTCTTACCCATAATGGTGCCACTTAAATAAGCAGATGTAGCCTCTACGCGCGTTTCCCCCGAAGAAGCTCATGCGAAACGCGTGGAAAGATCATGGGTTTAGTTTTAATGTATTTTGGATTTGGGGTAAACAAGGATCCTTAATATTTCTGTTCCCAAAGGACTAACATGAAACTCAAAAAAGCCCTGGATACAGGAAATATTTTTAGCTTTATTAGAATTTATGCATATCATGCATAGCAATGGCAAGAGGCTAAGGCAGACATGTTAGAGCAAGGGTTGCTTTAATGTGATTAATGTGATTAATGAACCATATAATTTTAGATGAAGAGCTATTTTTCTTTTGTGTAGCTTAGAAAGTATGTAATTCTGAAGTCGATCTGGTCATTTTGTCTTTCTTGATTAGGACATGTTCTCCTAACCAAGACTGTAGTTCTCTATGTCTTCTGATCATAACAGAAGTGACAACAATGAGCCAGATCCATTGTAGTTTGAATATAAAGGGCACTGCCCAACAGACATGGCTTTCAGTGAGGTCGAATGGGGTTCAATTTAGATTTCCAATGGCAAAAGTAGTACAGTAGAGTTGGAAATGGAATGGAACCACAGACATTAGGATATTGTGGCCGTTGGAACAGAGTCTTAACATGGTAGCATTATTTATATAAAACAAAAGAAAACTCAGCTGGGTGTATTTATTCAATGAAAGGTCTAGAAAAGTGAAGTAATGTGCATTTTAATACTAACACACTTGACGTACCATATTTATAAAATATATGCTTCTTTTTCAACAATGTTTTTCCTGACATAGGATAAACTTAAAAAATAAAAGCACTAAACTGATTATTGACTTTCCATAATTCTGGAGTAGATGTATGATAGCTCTAAGATAACATAAGAATGAGAATTGTGTAAGTATTCAATGAGCTGCATGAAATGTACACTGCTCAAAAAAAATAAAGGGAACACGCAAATAACACATCCTAGATCTAAATGAATGAAATATTCTCATTGAATACTTTGTTGTGTACATAGTTGAATGTGCTGTCAACATAATCACACAAAAATCATCAATGGAAATCAAATTTTTTAACCAATAGAGGCCTGGATTTGGAGAGACCCCCAAAATGAAATTGCAAACAAGTCAAAATGAAATGCTACCCCACACCATTACTGACCTAATGCCAAACTGGTCATGCTGAAGGATGTTGCAGGCAGCAGATCGCTCTCCACAGTGTCTCCAGACTCTGACATATCTGTCACATGTGCTGAGTGTGAACCTGCTGCCTGCAACATCCTTCAGCATGACTGGTTTGGCAGTGGGTCAGTAATGGTGTGGGGTGGCATTTCTTTGGAGGGCCGCACAGCCCTCCATGTGCTCACCAGAGGTAGCCTGACTGCCATTAGGTACCGAGATGAGATCCTCAGTCCCCTTGTGAGACCATATGCTGGTGCGGTTGGCCCTGGGTTCCTCCTAATGCAGGACAATGCCAGACCTCATGTGGCTGGAGTGTGTCAGCAGTTCCTGCAAGATGAAGGCATTGAAGCTATGGACTGGCCTGCCCGTTCCTCAGACAAGAATACGATTGAGCACATCTGGGACACCATGTCTTGCTCCATCCACTAACGTCACGTTGCACCACAGACTGTCTGGAAGTTGACGGATGCTTTAGTCCAGGTCTGGGAGAAAATCCCTCAGGGGAACATCCGCAACCTCATCAGTAGCATGCCCAGGCATTGTAGGGAGATCATACAGGCACGTGGAGGCCACACACAATACTGAGCATCATTTTGACTTGTTTCCACTTTAATTTTGTCTTGTCTTGATTTTCATTTTGACTTGTTTCCACTTTCATTTTGGGGGTCTCTCCAAATCCAGGCCTCCATTGATTCATATTTCATTCATTTAGATCTAAGATGTGCTATTTGAGTGTTCCCTTTATTTTTTGAGCAGTGTATTTTTAAATGTGAACTACCTAATAAATGAGACAATTATAATGGTACCCATCACAAAGCAATGACACAAATATAACTATTACGGCATCATTTACGTCACCTGTTAGATAGCTTTAATTCAAAGTTGATGGAACATTCTGTTTCTTGACAGCATGTGTCATCTGCCAGAACTTCTCATGGTAGCGCATTACTTAGTGACTCTAGTTAATGTCTGTTTCCTGGCCCGCTATTATGGTATTTTTTTCTCAAAACTTAAATCCTTCTGTTCTTTCCAACATGTCAATGGCCAAGTTTAGATTTTTTGATATTTTACTAGGATATTTCTAACTCAAGTCCACTTTCTTGGAGCTATAATTGACACAGCCATGACAAATTGCCTTGACAGAAAGACATTTCTTTTTAAAGAGACAAGTTGCCTTGTCACATCATCCTACCTTGACTTGAAGAATGTTCCCTTAGCTGTCTATTGATATGGCCAAGAAATCTAATTAAAGGGAATCTGTCACCCCAAAATTGCCATATCAGAT
>VIAB01005130.1:100300-111346 GCA_009801035.1 Oophaga pumilio | reverse complement strand
ATACTCACCAATGGGGGAGGCAGAACGAAAAGTGCCTAGGGCAGGAGAAACTCTAAATACGGCCCTGCTGGTGGTGGTATTTGGCCCTGGAAGCTCTGAAGTCACAGCTGCTCTTATCCTAGCGAGTCATCGGAAGGCTGAGACTCTGTAATTTTGCACCATCTTGGGTATTTTGCTGTGTCTGTTGCATATGTTGTCGGCTGTCTGCTGGTTCAATAAAGTATTGCCACTTTGTTTTACCCTCACCCTGTGTTGTCTGAGTAGTATTATGCCCACGGGAAAAAGAGAGCGGGTGTTCAATGAGATGATCCCTGGTCCTTGCGGTCTCGGGCCTGCAGACAAGAGCACCCAGTGACCCACCATGTCTCTACATCTAGTTTTAAGCAATTTTCTGCATTGCTGTATTTGATGTGTAATCAGCATGTACCTAAAGAGGGAGCGAGGGTAACAGTTACACAGGACCCAAGGGGTTCTGATTCACATAGGTAGACGTCAGTATTATAAATGACACATGCTGGGTGGAGGGCCATGATGCCGATACATTTCTGAGACTATGAAGATTTATGCCACACCTCTAATGTGTAGGGATCACCTCCTTCTGACCATGTGACCATGACGAGTCAAAGAAGCAGTGACTTAGTAATAAGACAGGTCATATAGGAGCTTATCTAATACTCTTATCTGATTTTTTTAAGATTTGTCCTAAGTTCTCATTCGTAGAGAGAGCACTTCTGTGTGAAGTTGGTGAAAAACTTTTTCAGCGATTCTTTAACGTCCCGGTTATTGAGGCTATAAATAAGAGGGTTCAACATTGGAGATACAATAACATAAAATATGGAGCTATATTTCTCCTGATCTGTGGAGTACATGGATGATGGACCAAAGTACATCAGCATGACTGTCCCAAAGTACAAAGCCACCACCCCTAGATGGGACGTACAAGTTGAAAAAGCCTTAGATCGTCCCGCGGAGCGAATCTTTAGTACGGAGGATAGGATAGCAGCATAAGACATTAAAATAAGCATAAGAGGCAGGAGAAGAGTGATAAAACTGACGAAAAATATATTACGTTCACTGGAAGCAATGTCTTCACATGATAGTGTGATGATTGCCAGCATCTCACACATGAAATGGTTGATCCGGTTGTAGCACATGGTAAGTGGAGAGAAAATCGATGGAAAAATTGTAAGCATAAAGCTCGAGATGAATACTAGTGAAACCAGCCTATAACAAATGCTCCAACGCATGAGAACGGCGTAGTGGAGAGGTCGGCATATCGCGATGTATCGGTCATAAGCCATGACGGTAAGGAGCTGACACTCGGAACCTTCTACGAAGACGATAACATAAATCTGAATGAGACAAGCCATGGGTGAGATGATCCTCTCAGTAGAGAAAAGATCTGTTAATAATTTTGGCAAAACAGTGGATGAATAACCTAAGTCAAGAATGGATAACATGCAAAGGAAAAAGTACATGGGTTTGTGCAACTTGGGGTTGGTGATGACCATCAATATGATGAGACTGTTTCCAACAGTGGTCACCATGTAGATAGCTAGGAATAAAATGAAAAGTACAAGATTTATCTTCATGTCCATTGTAAATCCAAGTAGAATATATTCAGTGAAGATGGTTTGATTCTGCGGTTCCATACCGTGAAGAGTTTCAGCGGAAATGATAAAACAACCGTAGTTCCGGTAGAGGTTTCTGGAGAAACAAAGAGGAATTTGATGTAAACTTTTTTTAATGTCTTAGAACTTTAAGGCGGCCATATTTTACTGGATCTATTTAACCAGGCTTTGACCACTGAAGGACACTAAGATGATCTCAGTTTTGTTTCAGTAGAACAATGGATGGTTCGGGTATTACTGACGGTATATGGACACTGTGTATTATTAAAGCAGAGAAAAATGCTGCATGGTAACACTTCCAGATAACCCATATTGAAAAGACTAGGAATTACGCTCACCAGATTAGGTTGTACTAACTACATGCGCAAAACTGATGGCGGCATGTAATTATAAATGCTGCATTTGTTTTTGGTCCTCTCCATGTTCTTGCCCATTATTCTTGGCCCGTCGGTTTTCCTTACCTTTCTAGTTTGTCATTGATGTTGGACAATTTGTCTTTACCATTTGCACGTGGATCAATTGAGCAAATTGACATTGAGATTTGGTCGCATTCATGAAGTTAGATGGCCAACCCCTCCATTATTAACTCAAGACTGCCTGAGCTACTAGACCAATGTAGATGCATCTGTAGAAGAACTTTTATGTTGTGTTGTGTATGAGTAAACAAATATCTATTTCTGAGATTTAAGCTCTCTACCCTTTGATCAAGATCATGATGAAGGAACATGACCATGATCGGTTGGGTGCCTCAATAACGGATGGAACCATTAATGTGCCATGTAATTATTTTTTTATTGGAGTCACAATATTTTCCAGTTAATACCAGTTCCCCAACCTATATTTCCAACTCACATAAAGTAGTACTGCTATTTAAATATCTGATCCATAGTTCTGTCCAGTTTATTGACATGAGGTCACGTATAAGAACGCAATTTGTATCTTTCGACTTCTGAGCTCCTCCTGGATCCAGAATAGACTCTTTATTGCTCTATGTGAAGTCGTTGTCAGTATGTAGCACCAGAGGACACACGCCATCTGTTGTCTACCCATATTTCTAATATGTCAATTTCCACCATATTAATTGTATCTGCACATCCTACTTGTTCAATTTAGGATCCAATTCATACATGAGCAACAGCCGAGCTATAGATAAAGTAGTTCTCCTTCAATGGAAGTCTTCAAACAGAGTCTGGACAGACATCTGTCTGGGATGATTTAGAGAATCCTGCTTTGAGCAGGGGGTTGGACCAGATGGCCCAGGAGGTCCCTTCCAACTCTACCAGTCTATGATTCTATGATTCTAGTGGCAATGTGGGAAACAGATCACCCAGCTCTCCCTCCAACTTACTGTTCCAATATCTAAGGTTAAAGGATGGCGGCCCCTTCTGAACTTTATAACGTAGTAATTGGAGAGGTCACGAGTTAAGTTGCCAATAACAAAATGTTCAATGTTCCCATTCTTGAGCAGCAAGGTTGAGTATGTGTCCATCCTCTCTATGGAAGCAAAAATCACTTCTGACTCTTTTCATTCTTCACTATGAAAAAGGACACCACCAGAGATGAGCAGCTTTGCCAAGATCCAAATTCACCAAAATGGGCAGATATTACTTGGAATTTTGATTTGGGCTGAAGCTATTCGCAGCTACTTCAATGTTCCTTATTATGATCAGAACCTAATGGACACTCACCTTACCGATCACCTATGCTGCCATCCCCGCAGTCCGCCATCCGGTCTTGCATGCCTCTTCTTTTACCCTTCCGTGTGCTTTGCATATTTTTCAGCTTCTTCATTCCACTCATCGAGGCCCCTGATGTCACCGTGTGTCATTCCATCATCTGAGCGTTAGGCTCCATTTTTTATAACGGCATAGCAGACAGTGACCTCAAACGCCTAAATAAAGTGGAAGCCACGGCCTGAAGTGAAGAGACCAATGAGGATGCGTGTAAAAAGGCAGGGAGCACCGAATGGGGCAGCAGGACAGGTGAACAGTGAGGCAAAACTATTTTAGCCATTGGCTCAGTTGGCCACCATGTTGCTGAATTCGAGCAAAGTAAATTACAAAAAATACAAATTCTGGAGATTATGAATTTCAGGGAGAATTAAATTACACTGAAATAAATTCTATAATCTCTAGACAGCACATCTGTGGCGTCCGCCCACTGCAGGTCTGAACTGCAGGTAAGACAGCACCCCGAGAAACCCAGAGACCCTTTACCCCTATACAGGGATCTGGAATTATAGCGAAGCCCAGGGGGTAGCTGCCTATGAGATCAGTGGACCCGAGTAGGAAGGACGCTAGGACGGGAATAAAAAGCGAGACCAAATGCGTAGTCAGAAGTCCAAGGGTCAAAACCAGGAGGGCAGCAAAGGTACAAAATCGGCAGGCAGTAGAAGGGTCAGAAATTCAGGCTAAAGTTAAAGTCAAAACCAGGCGGACAGCAGAGGTACAAAATCGGCAGGCAGTAGAACAGTCAGAAATCCAGGCAAAGGTCAGAAATACAATAGCAAAACAAACTAGCACACTGGGGAAACCAAGACTATATCTGGCGGCCTTCAAGCCAGACTCCAAGGCATTTGAAGGGCATGGCTACCTCTCACAGGCTCACAGTCTGATGACCTCATCTGGGCCGCCCCCAGAACCAGGCCAGATGGTGATGCATGACTGACACCAACCACTTCACCTCTGACAGAAGAGCGAAGCCTACGCCCACCAGATGCCTGCGCAGGGACCCCTTCTCTGTCGCCAACATTACCCACAGGCGAGACATGGCGATGCGCAGCGACAGAGGCCGGCGTCAAAGGAGCGGAACCATATGAGGATACCGCACTCCTATCACCGGCACCACCTGCCGAAGGAGTCTGGTGCCTCCCAGCGGCCAAGGCAGGAACACCAGCCACTGAATCCAAAGGCGACGTGACAACATCTGGCTTGTACTACTGTGCATTGCAAAATTACTCATCATTGGTGGAAATCATAGAGGCCAGACATCACCAAACGCATTCTGTGTCCTGTACGATTGTTGGGTATTTAAAATTGATTGAACTCTTAATTTGAGATTGTGCTCGTCCTGAACATTGACTGAGAAAGGGGCTTCACAGAATCAGGACCCCACATTGTCTGCTACAGCAGAGGTCTCAGAAGTGACACCCCCACCCAATACCCCTCCTGAGTTTATGACCCAATTGATGCTTAATAACAGTAATAAGGGGAGTTGTTAGACAGAGATTTGAAGGTTATCATTTTTAATAAATCCTTATTTAATACATTTTGCCAAATATTACTCACCCCAACAGAGAAAGAAAAATACTCCAGCAAGACTCAAGACAACCGGAGGAAGGTGTAATACTCACAGTTATCGATGATGAGTAATTGGATCTTAGCTGAAGGTTCCTCATATTTAGGATTGGGTACAATGCTGGGAATGCACTGACCCTTCCCATCGTGTAGGGGGACTCAGGTACAGACCGTCGTCATCAGCCTGGTGCATCTCCAGGTGCTCAGGTGTCACCAGAGTTTGGAAAATAGTAATGGCCCCAAAAACTTCTCTATATTCAGTGTGTAGGAGACACTGCAGCTTTGAATGAGCTGGAAAGTCACCTACTGATTATCCTTAGTTCAGTCCAAAAATACATAAAATCCAATCTGCCTTCTTAGAACACATCCTGGAGACGGTAAAGCAATGTCTTCTGGTGCAGGGTCACCTTTATGAAAGAAATGGTCATATTAGTAATGAAAACCTTTACTCCGATGCTCCTGGGTCCCAGGCAAAATCCATACATGGTAGAGAGGAGCGAATAAATTCACAGGACTTTAGTACAGCAGCCACATTTGTAGTCCGAGGATGCCAAATGGAAGTCCTCCAAACCGTCTCCTACCTGCTGACGTCACTTGTCTCTCCTCGGATTTGTAGGCCTGACATGATGTCATCGTTGCTGCATGATACAAGCATGAAGGTGCATCAGGCCTACTAGTCAGCAGAGGGATGCCGGCATGTAAGAGATGGTTTACAGGACCATAGAATACTGACATGGCCGCTGGACCTGCGTCTTCTGAATCGATTGGTTCATCTCTAATATTTGTGCTCTAACCTACCATGGGCCATTTCTAGTACTACCCATTTTGGTGGTAGAAGGGTATATCTTGTCCTCTTCAGACCCTGGGGCTCACGCGTGACTGTTACCGCTGCACCTCTATGACTTTTTCTCTAGTAGCTGTGACAATTGAAGTTTTATGGGATTTCCTTTCTCCATTATTCACTTTGAATCCCATAAAACTGTGAATCTTTCATGTGAACCTGTCGTTTCAGTGTTCTTTCGTTACTTTGCTTTTTTTAATTCTTTCTTTCACCCTATTTTTTTTTAAATTCATTCACTTTTTTATTTCTGTCTTATCATTTTCTTTCTAGCCTCTGTATTTATCATTTTGTCATCTTTTTATTTTATTTCTTTCTCTATAATTTTCCTTTTCTCTTCCTCTCTTTTTCAATTTTCCAACTAATTTTCACTCTTTTTGTTCTCTCTTTCTTTCCCACATCTGTGCTTTCTTCTCCCCTTATTTTTTATTTCTCACCGTGTCTCTCATTCTTTACCTTTTTATCTCCTTTCTTTATCCCTCCCATTCCTTTGCTCTCCTGTTTCTCTTTTTCTTTCTGATTTCTGTCTCTCTCATTCTTTATTTTTCTCTCTATTCTCTTACTTTTCTCTTTAACTTTTCTTCCCCTTTTAAATTGTTTCCTCTTCTCCTTTTTACATTGTTTTTTTGTTTTTTCTTTTTCTTTAATTTATCTCTATTTCTTTCTCACTTCAGTGCTTATCTCTCTCTCATTATCTCTAGTTCTGTCTGTCTTTTCTCTCTTCTTCATCCGCTCATTCCTTTGCATTCTCTTAAATGTCTCTCTCTTTTTCTTTTTTTTGATCGCCATTATAGTATGTCTTTTTTCTTTGTTGTATTTTGTCTCTTTTTCACTTCTGTGATTGCCTGTTTCAGTCTCTCATTCTGTTTCTCACTCTTTCTTTCCATTCACTTTCTTGTCTCTCATTTTTATTTTTTTTCTCTTGTTTTTTTTTCACTTTTATTCCTTTTTCTCTTTTGTTATTTCACTTTTTTCCCATATACCTATTTTTTTCTCTGTTGCTCTCACTTTTTTTGTTCTTTCTTACTCATTTTTTCTCTTTCTTTCTTCCTTTCTTTCTTTCTTTCTTTCTTTTTTTCTTTCTTTCTTTCTTTCGTTCTTTCTTTCTCTTCTCTCTCTTTCTTTCTTTCCATTCTCTCTCTCTTATATAGGAATAGATAAAGGCCTAATCTGATTGTGATGTACTACTGCAGCAATGTGCACCGTAATAACAGCACGTTTTCATTCCTTACACACTGTAAACAATGAGGTTCAGTATTAAACCCCTCAGTTTTCTCATTCTTTGTTTCTCACTTCTGTGATTGCCTGTTTCAGTCTCTCATTCTGTTTCTCACTCTTTCTTTCCATTCACTTTCTTGTCTCTCGCTTTTATTTTTTTTCTCTTGTTTTTTTTCACTTTTATTCCTTTTTCTCTCTTTTTATTTCACTTTTTTCCCATATACCTATTTTTTTCTCTATTGCTCTCACTTTTTTCGTTCTTTCTTTCTCTTTTTTTCTTTCTTTCTTTCTTCCTTTCCATTCTCTCTCTTATATAGGAATAGATAAAGGCCTAATCTGATTGTGATGTACTACTGCAGCAATGTGCACCGTAATAACAGCACGTTCTCATTCCTTACACACTGTAAACAATGAGGTTCAGTATTAAACCCCTCAGTTTTCTCATTCTTTCTTTCTCACTTCTGTGATTGTCTGTTTCAGTCTCTCATTCTGTTTCTCACTCTTTCTTTCCATTCACTTTCTTGTGTCTCAATTTTATTTTTTTTCTCTTGTTTTTTTTCACTTTTATTCCTTTTTCTCTCTTGTTATTTCACTTTTTTCCCATATACCTATTTTTTTCTCTATTGCTCTCACTTTTTTCGTTCTTTCTTTCTTTCTCTTTTTCTCTTTCTCTCTCTCTTTTTTTCTCTTTCTCTCTCTTTCTTTCTTTCTTTCTTTCTTTCCATTCTCTCTCTCATATAGGAATAGATAAAGGCCTAATCTGATAGTGATGTACTACTGCAGCAATGTGCACCGTAATAACAGCACGTTTTCATTCTTTACACACTGTAAACAATGAGGATCAGTATTAAACCCCTCAGTTTTCTCATTCTTTCTCTCTCTTTCTTTTTCTCTTCCTAATGAGCAGTAATTGATGACATCAGCGCAAAAAAGGTTTTAATGGTTGAATTATTGGGGACAGAGTAAATGATGGAGATGATAGAAAATATGTTGTAATGCACATGAAATGACGTCACCCGCTTCATGTATCTGGTTCGGATTTGCCTTTACCTCTGAACCAAAGTCAGAATTTTGCCGATGTCCTGATTCCATAGAGCAATGCATTATGGGATTATAGTATGATGGATTCCAAGTCTGAGTGAAGAAGAAGACTGCAAATCCAAGGAACAGAACTTCATAGTGAACACAGGTTGTCAATTACCTCAAAGAATATATAAAGAAAGTTCCAACAAAGTTATCCAAGTGTTTGGTCCCGATTTATCATTTGTGGGTTTTTTTTAAGTCACTTCCATGTTTTGCCTTGTGGTAATTGTTGCACAAAATTCTTCAAAACATCACACCCGGATTCGTGAATTTTGCACAAAATAAAAAAAATGCTCTTTATTTTTGCCTTGCACCTTTTTGAGCCTTTTAAAAGCAAAAATCCACATGTTCCGTTTAAAAGGTCGCGCCCAACTTTAAAATTTGCACAAAACTTTCTGGCGGTGTGCGATGTTGGACACCGGACTGCGTTCGTCCAAAACTTTTCTGACTTTTTAAAAAGTCACAAATAATGAATCTAGACTACAAAAACGCCATTCACAACAGTGAACAGAGAACTGATGACAAAATAGGCAAAACAGGAAAGGAGAATTTGGTGAAAAACGAAGAAACAGCCTTAAAACTGTAACAAAAAATGCAAACAAAACAGACACAAGAGCAATAATGAATCGGCCCCTTGTTTGGATTTCCAAATGTGAAACATTATTGAAAATGGAATAAACTTTTATAACACGTGTCCTGTGAATACAATACGGGCTGAATACATCACATTCACTTACATGTGAGATAAGAAATTGGGGTGTAAGAAAAAGCAGAAGAAAGACAGGAGCAAACAATGACGTAAAATAATCAAAGGCTGCGGCCACAACGGAAACAGGAGGTTTTTATTTGGCCGTATTTATCGTGTGTGAACTCTCGAGATTAATTATTTTGCAGAAATAATCAGAATGAGGCGAGTCATGGGAGATTCGTCACAATGATAATATTAGGACTTGTGAAAAAAAAATGTAAAAGGACTAAAATAATAGTAATTTTGTAATTTCGGGAGGAAATTTGTTTGCTGGTCAGAGTCAGATGTAGAAAGCAAGGGTTTCCTGCCCAAGAACTGGATGGACCCCAAACTTCTTACATACCAAGAGTTTATTATAGAGCAGCGCCCTTATGGTCACCCAAAGTCAGAGCTTTCCTGACTAAGAAAACAGTAATTTCCAAAATTCATAAGAATACCATACCATGACTCTGTGTGATGTCACCCTGAGACCTCCAGGAACTGTGCGTGTTCATTATGACAGAGGCATCACCAGGTTCAACAATCTGCCAAGGTTTTCACATCTTGGTACATCACTGCTATCTTCAAGCACCAAAGTCTTCACAGAAACCTAGAATGTCAGAGTTGGAAGGGACCTCCATTGTCCTCGTGGTCCAACCCCCTGATCAATGCAGAATTCACTAAATCATCCCAGACAGATGTCTGTCCAGCCTCTGTCTGAAGACTTCCATTTAAAGAGAACTCACTACCTCTCATGGCAGCCTGTTCTACTCATTGATCACCCTCACTGTCAAAAAGTTTTTTTCTAATATCTAATCTGTATCTTCTCCCTTTCGGTTTCATTCCATTACTTATCTTGTTTCCATGTGCAAATGAGAATAACGATGATCCCTCTGCTTTGTGACAGCCCTTCAGATATTTGTAGACAGCTATTAATTTACGAAGTCTCCTTTTAGCCTTCATTTTTTGCAAGCTAAACATTCCCAGATACTTATTTCCTTTTTCGAAAATAGGGACAACATTTGCCCTTCTCCAATCTTCAGGGACTTCTCCTGTTCTCCAGGATTTTTCAAATATTTTGGTTAGTGGTTCTGCCATTTCCTCTGCTAACTCTTTCAGTACCTACCTGCCTGGCTCAGTCACACTTTGATATCTGGTAGTGTGTGTATGGACATCTTCCTTAGGTTCCTGGGAGTAAGAGTTTCCTTTACAGTTAGGGAGTTGAGTGCAGATAGCTCAAACTCAACAACTTAATTATCAACAGCTTGTCAGTGAGCCACCATTTTGTTGAATTATAGAAGGTCAGGAAAAGGATTAAAGACAATAATTCTCTCCACACCACTCACCCGTCCAACTACCATCATAGCCCTCCAACCCATTCTCCACACCACCAGTCTCTGCTTTCCGGCTTTCTCCATTGCGCAATGCCCTCTTTGGCCTTCTTCTCTCGGCACCATGATGTCCGGCAGCGAGTGTACTTCTAACATTACATTGTGATGTCAGTGCTGATTGATTGCCAGGCATCAAATGTCATTCCACCTAATCACAGCCCCGGGGAGAGCGAGTGCCGACACTGCTGGAACGGTGCAGGGATGGGAGGCGAGTACAGGCTTTATTATTTTATCAGGGCCGAACATTTAGTTATCCTAGTTGTGGAAAACCCCTGGAAAGAGCAACAGCAGTCCAAATCATGTAGTATGTATAGTGGCGTATACTGATAGCATGAACTACTGATAGGAAAGAAACCCCCTTTTAATGCCTTGATTCAGTAAGATCTTTCATTAATATAAATTTATATGAAAAAAGTGTGTCAAATAGGAATTTGCCAGGAACTACCAAAACATATTTTTGGTAAAAAAAAAATGTACCACAGTATAAGGGATAAAGTGCATAGGAAATCAAAGATTGAAGATTCTTATTTACATATAAAGTGCAAAGATAAATGTATTCCCAGTGGAGTCTACCGCTTGCGCTGTATAGTCTCCGCATGTAGTACATTAAATGCACAAGCAGCACATTAATTACCTCTTGATCAGCTGTTTGGTTTCCTGATTTCATTATGGGCAAGTGTCCATCATTTCTCCGTCTAGAGAAGCTGTGACTAGGAGAAGACAGAACACGCAAAGTGTATTTAGTTGTATAAAATATAAAATGGAGGGAACTCATCCTGTTTAGAAGCATTTAAAGACTCTTAATGGCTTAAAAGTCAGAGTAAATGCAATCAGGTGAATTCGGAACTTCCATACCAATGAA
>VIAB01005129.1:111529-126129 GCA_009801035.1 Oophaga pumilio | reverse complement strand
GTCGGATAGCAATCACACTGCATTCAGATGTAAATCAGATGCTAGGTCTGAAAAATCGGATTATACTCGCATGAAAATGCATGACACTCGCATGACACTTGCATTACACTGGTCCAACTGTCCAGCATCAAAATTGGACCAATTTTAAAATCGCTAGAGTGACTCCAGACTTACTGACAGCTTAGCCATAGAGATAGAGAAAGCAATTAAGCACTGAAAAAACTGTTGTGTTCATACATTGCTGCATCTCCGAGGTTTTTTTACATATTTGCAGCAAAACAGTAATGTTTTGCATTGATTTTTGAAAATGAATGCAAAACATTCTTGTTCTACCAGGACTGTAGCCAGGACAGGGGTTAGGGGAAGGCAGACTAGGAAGCTGCCTAGGGCCCCCACTTCCACAGGGGGCCTACAGCGAGTGGTGTGCACTAATAGCGGCACACCATGCATCGCGCCCCCCTCACCTGCATCACGCATTGAACTTATCTGCATCAGATGATGCTCCCTCTCCCATCATTCCTCCACTGCCTCTAACTCACTCAGATGCGCTGCAAACACTGGAACATTGGGGGGAATGGGGAGACGTGAGTATTGTGTGTGTTTGTAAGATGCCCAAGCCAGGTAGTTGTGGGCGAGCTTCTGTTTCCACTCGCTTTGGCATCCTACGGACATTTCCTGTCCCAGTCTTGGTGTGCAGCTATGTGTGAGGTGCATCACACTTACTGTAGGGCTGCAGATCTCTACCTTCTGAGTCCTGTAATCCCTCTTCTGGAACCAGCGCAGCAATTAATCCAGTAGACGCGAAGTTCATAAAAACAACCAAACTTTTACTTGGTGAATAGCAGTATTTACAGGCAGATGTAGAGGATAAGGTCCAATGGATTGTCATCTTTCCCTCAGGTACCGAATACAACATCAGTCCTGGTTCTCGGTTTAGCTAGATTGTCCCTCTCACTGGCTCCTCTAGCCCTAGGGAATCTTCTCCTCTTCTCCACTACAAGCAGTATATTTGGATTGTATTACCTTCCGCCTCATGTAGTCCGAGTCCATCTTTCCCTGTAGCTTTACAGGCTGAGTTTGCCACAGGCCCCCTGACGTCCATCTCAAGGTTGCTCCAGGCCATTAGATGGATTCACATGAAAGGATATCCACTGCCCCGAATATTAGACCCACACTGTCCCTAGCAGCCTCTTGCCCTAGGCCTGCTACTTCATACACTGCTGTCCACACACTGATTGACTATGTCACTTCCTGGACCTGCTACTAACACTGACTTCCTCTCCCCCAAATCCTCAATAGAAAGAGGAAATACCCCCCTAGACACCCATGAGCCATGGTCCTGAATGACAGCATTTCAAAATTATTGGCCTTTGAAATGCTGCCTTTCCGGCTTGTGGTGATGGACCAGCTTTTCCAGGCGGGCCACCCCTGCCCTGCACAAACATGTTGCGGACAAAATCAGATGTGCACTGCGCAATGCCTTCAGTGGAAATGTCTACATAACCTCTGTTACATAGAACATGATCACGGCCATGGACTTAATATCTACTTAACTGCCCACTGGGTAAATACTGGGACATATGCAGGAGTTTTAGCTCATGTCATACCACCACCTAGGATTGCTGATGTTTATCTGTCCAGGATTCCTCCTCCTACTCCGCTTCCTCCACCTCCTCCTCATTCGGTCACAGGAAGACCTGCACCATCAACTTGATCACAGCCATATGTAAATGACAGCAGGCTGTTCTTAAACTCCTCTGTTTGGGGGACAATTCTCACAACGTGCAGGAGCAGCAAACACATGAGTGGCTGGTGCTGATGAACCTCAAGCCTGGCCTGGTGGTGTGCAATAACTGCTGAAATTCAGGTCCTGAACTGGACATTTTAAAAAGTCTGTACGAACTCAAATATTCACGAGTTTGCTCATCGCTACCTGTGAATGTTTGATTGAAAATTACATTGAAACTTACCATAATATGGTCGCTGCATCCCAAATGCTCACTGATTTGTAGATTTAAAATTGTATCTAGTCTATTTGACAGAACCAGATCCACCGGATTATCTCCCCTAGTTGGTTCATCTACCAGCTGAGAGAGGTAATTGCCTTGAATTGTTGTCTTGAATTGCAGATAAGAAATTGCAGCTTTTAGCACAACCAGAAGATTCTATGTGCCATTGAATGTCTGGATAGTTAAAATCTGTCTCACGCTCTGTCTACTCTATCTCCTTTTTAGCAAATCTACCCTCCCTTGTCCCAGATTGTACTTTAAAAGCTCCTCTGTCTCTCTAACCATTTCTCCCCATGTACAGCTGCACCCTCCTCTTTGAGATGCAGCCTGTCCCTACCATAGAGACTGTAGCTGACAGAGAAGTCAGCCCAGTTCTCCATGAACCCAAACCCTTCCTGCACCAATTTCTAAGCCACATATTTATCTCGCTAAGAAAACACGCTGTTTGACATTCATGATCTCAGAGACAGATGACCCTATCTGTCTTGCAACATATAAAGTCCCCTTCCACCAACATCTGTCTGGCCTTTGTTGCACTCCTATTTCCATCCTTCCTACTGCAGTCACTTTCCTGGTTTCTAGGAGCAATGTCCTGCTTTAGTAATCCTAGTCCTGGGTTTGTATTCCTAATATCAGCCAAACATGTATATATACTACGTTTTGCCAGATCACGACTGAGCTCCCTAGCACTTTTCCCCTTATCACTTCTTGTAACTGTTACCCAGCTACCCACTTCTCGGTTCTGATCTTCCCTACCTCCACTGTCCTCCATATCACTGGCCCCAGCAAGGTTTTCAGTGCTCCTGAGTGTTGCAAGCTGCACATTTAGATCCATTAACTGGGCTTCCAAACATGCAACATGCTGACATCAAGTGAAGATATATTCTTCCTCAAACGGCTGTTCAAGGCATGCATACATTTTACAAGATGCACACCTGGTAGCATTGTCCATAGAGCACATACTAAATGGGAACAGTACAGTAAAAGCAAAAAGATAATGGAAAACTATTAAGGAAAACACCAAACTATGCTCTTATATTAAACTATTGTGTTTCACTATGCACTTATATGCAGCCCAGCACCTCAAATGAAGCCTCAGCATCATTCAGCAGCCTTGCTTAGAGTATCTGAAACTTGTAATCCTCCAAAGAAAAAAGCACAGGTGTAGTTGCTAGAAGCTACTAGAACACTTAAATCACAGACACTTCACAAGATCTATTTTTTTCCCCGAAAGAGCTTTAACCCACCCACAAACAAACACAGATAATTCCCCAAACAAATACAACTATTACAAAGTTATCGCAAACTATGATATTGTGTTTAACTATGGTCTTATCTGCAGCCATGCACTTAAAATGCAGTCCCAGCAACGCTCAACAGCCTCGCTTAGAGTATCTGAAACTTAGAGTACTCCAAACAGCAAAGCACGGATTATACATCATAAACTTCTGTGAAATACCTGGGGGTTCACAATGCTCATCACACATCTAGGTATATTCCTTAAATGGTCTAGTTTATAAAATGAAAGAAATAAAAGGTGAGCACTCCTAAGTGTAGTTTTATGCCTGATGAAGGAGTCTTATCAACTCTGAAACGTGTTGCATTAATAAAAGACTGTTACTTATAACTCTGAATGTTCCAGTCTTTGGAAGCGTGCCTGTCACCATGCTTTTGTTTTTTTTCTCTTTAGTCTCCAAAATGGGGTCACTAGTGGGGAGTTTCCACTGACTAGGCACATAAGGGGCTCTCCAAACACAACATGGTGTCAGTTCTCGATTCCAGCTAGTCAAAAGTTGCTCCTTCCCTTCTGAGCCTTGTCGTGCTACCAAACAGTAGTTTTCGCCCATATATGAGATATCGGCATAAATAGATTTTGAGGTATATTTTCTCCTGTTACCCCTGTGAAAGTAAAAAAAAAGGTGGCTAAAAGAACATTTTTGTGGTAAAAATGTGATTTTAATTTATTTTCAAGGATCTACATTATAAACTTCTGTGAAGCATTTGAGGGTTCAAGGTACTTAACAGACAGATAAGCAAAATGGAGTCACTTTTGTGGGGGTCTCCACTGTTTATGCACATCAGGGGCTCTCCAAACACGATATACAGTATCATCTGCTCTTGATTTCAGCCATTTTTCTGTTCAAAAAGTCAAACAGTGCTTTTTTTCCTTCCACATTCCACTAATTCATTTGAAGAACGTGAAGGGTTAATAAACTTCTTGAATGTGGTTTTGAGGACTTCTATGGGTGCAGTTTTTAGAATGGTGTCACGCTTGGGTATTTTTTTTGTCATATGTACCCCCAAAGTCACTTCAAATGTGATGTGGTCCCTAAAAAAATGGTTTTGTAAATTTTGTTGAGAAATTGCTGATACATTTTTAACCTTTCTAACTTCCTAACAAATAATTTTTTTTAAAAATGATGCAGATGTAAAGTAGACGTGTGGGAAATGTTATTTACTAATTATTTTGTGTGGTACAACTATCTGATTTAAGGGCATACAAATGTAAAGTTTGAAAGTTGCAAAATGTTCAAATTTTTTTGTCAAATTTTTTATATTTTTATAAATACATGCAAATCATATCAACTAAAATTTACCACAAACATAAAGTACAATATGTCATGAAAAAACATTCCAGGAATCACTGGGATCCGTTGAAGCGTTCCAGAGTTATTGCCACATAAAGTGACACTGGTGAGATTGAAAAAAATTGGCCTGGTCATTAAGGTCAAAATTAGCTCCGTCACTAAAGGGTTAACAATACAAATCATATATGTTAATAAATAGATCTCTTATACCTGATCAGGCTGCTGTGCTTTGTAAATCCATGTCAGAATGCTGTATAATCCTGATAATAAAATGAGTACAAAAAGTAAAACAGCTCATATGTACAAGTGTATTCAATCTATACCCACTCAGCATGACTGACAGCTGAAGCTTGTTCTAAGCAGTGTGAAATTCAGCAGAAGTAAAGAGAGACACTGGGGAGTTGTCAATCAGGCAAGGTGGGTAGAGACTGATTGTTTTCATAAAGGATTATACAGCCGTTTTGACATATTGTCAAAGTAAGTACATCAGTCTAACCAAGTCTGAGATCTATGTAAAAGTTTGAACAGTTTGTATTTTGAAATTTGTTGAAAGTTGTATGCTAAGGAGCCCGACATTTTTATAGAAAAAACCCATCCTGACTAATTCGTATTATACATGCTATAAATGTGAACTTCACAAGAAGGAACTTTCACAATATTCCCTGGGTATTAAAAGGGGGATGTTTCATCTGACATTTAATTAAAACATTAGCTACGAAAATAAATGTATAAGTAAATAAAACACGCAGGAGGCTATTGGAAATGTAACGATCTTTTCATGGGAGCCTACAATTAGTGATCTTAGAGTTATGAACAAATTAACTAAAGTAGCGAGGAGTCTTTACCAGATGGTTCATCTCAGGTATTTACAAAAATAAACAAGCTTATTAGTAGCACATTGAGCGATAATGTTTAATGACTTGCTAATAGAGCATCAGTTACCCCCTTCTACAGTGCAAGATGGCACACCAGCCATATAAAGGAAGTCGTGTTTGCTTTCACAGTCAGAGGTATCCATATTACCTTCTAAACCAAATGCGCAGAGACTTTAACATATTACTCTTTACTGCTGTTTAATGTCAGCAATGACAAATTACTAAGTGTACCAATTATGTGTAGGATTCCTGACATGTGGCAATGGATTTTTGGCTAGGAATGCCTTATGCTGAATAAATATGGATATTCAAAAATTAAACCAGTTTAATTAGATTTTTTTTCTACTTGTCAAAAATGATGAGAAAAAATAACATATTATTGTTTAATTACCCCATTAGTTCTAAAATGTTTCAGTTGGTACATCAGGCATTACTGGCCCGTAAAATGCCACATATCACATAGCTGTGATCATTGACATTTCATCAGAGCAACAATCTGCTTTGCATAATTAGGCTACAATCATGCCAGGGACTTAGGGCAGCCGTTATAGAATAATTAGACAAATATTTGATAAGGGCAATCATACTACAATTTATTGTCCTGTGGGTCCACCATTGGTGCAGTCATTAACACAACTCAGGCTCCAATATGAAGAGATTGCGCACAGAAAGAACATTTGAGTCTAATTAAAGTGAAGTTTTGCTACATTGAATTTCAGGGACAGATCATTTATAAAGAAAAACCAAAAGTATGCTAAAGCTTCCAAGGCATCCCTGGCTTACAATAATATTATTCTGTAGACTATAGATGATCAAAGCATGAAATGTTCTCTGCTGCTAAGAAATGTCTAAGAATGATTATTTCTGTGGACCTATAATTTCCAGCATAAAGCTCAGCTCACGTCTGTATCAGAGGCTACATGTGAAAATAACTCTACATGCAGAACTGGTCTATGGGGCCTATCAGGTGGTACTTATGTTGTGACGTCTATAGCCCCGATTCATCACCAAGTTTTCGACCAGAATTCTAGATTAAAACTGTTTCAAATTCCACTAAATTAGGTAGTTTTATGCCAGTCCTGGCCAACTTTAGCAACTATTGAAAAGTAGGCAGACCTTCATGTGGAGAGGGCATGATCGAGCGTTGCCAGCAAATACATAAGTGGCATAAATTACAACATAAATGTACTCTAGTTCCTGAAATACATTTAATTTGGTGGCACATGGCAGCTGAAAAGATACAGTGGGACCTGCACCGATTGGCAGAATGGTGAACTTTTATGCTTGTTAAAATGAAGCAGTAGAGTGTCTGCTCAACCAATGTTTCATTTAGCCCTATAAAGCAACCTATCGGTATGTAGCTTATATCCTGTTACCCCCGTTTTGATGCCAAAATACCTTAGTAAAGTCGGGATTCTTTTGTGTAAATGAGGGCGGTCAGGTCCGGAGGGCAAAGTTTTCTCTGTCCTCCCCCCCGCTCATCGGCATCACTTGCGTATCGCCGTCTGTGAATCCCACAAAATGGTCGCCCAGAGCAAATTGAAATCTAGTCATTTTTATTACTTACTGCAAAGTCAAAAGTTTGCATACATTTCATTAGTATTTGGTAGCAATGCCCGTAAACTGAATGACTTAGGTGAAACATTTGGGATATCCTTCCACAAGCTTCTCGCAATAGTTGGTTGGAATTTGGGCCCATTCATCCTGACAAAACTGGTGTAACTGATCCAGGTTTGTAGGTCACCTTGCTCGCACCTGCTTTTTCAGCTTTGCCAATACATTTTCAATAGGTTTGAGATCAGGGCTTTGTGATGGCCACTCCAAAACATTGACTTTGTTATCCTTAAGCCACTTTGTTACTATTTTGGCAGTATGCTTCACGTCATTGTCCATGTGGAAGATCCATTTCCGTCCAAGCTTTAACTTCCTGGCTGATGTCTTGAGATGTTGCTTCAGTATTGCCACACAATCTTCTTATCTCATGATGCCATCTATTTTGTGAAGTGCACCAGTCCCTCCTGCAGCAAAACAACCCTAACACATGATGCTGCCACTCCTGTGTTTCACAGTTGGGATGGTGTCCTTAGGCTTCCAAGCTTCTCCCTTTTTACTTCAAACGTAACGATGATCATTAAAGCGCTGCGGAATATGTTGGCGCTATAGAAATAAAATTATTATTATTATCATTATGCCCAAAACCTTCAATTTTGGTTTCATCAGACCACAGGACATGTCTCCAAAAATTAAGGTATTTGCTCCTTTCTGCATTTGCAAAAATGAATCAGGCTTTTTTATGCTTCTTTTGGAGTTATGGCTTCTTCCTGGCAGGGTAGACTTTCAGCCCATGTTAATACAGTATTTGTTTCACTGTGCATATTGACACAATCTTACCAGCTTCCACCATCATATCTTCACAAGGTCTTTTGCGTTTGTCTTTGGGTTGACATGCACATATCAGACAAAAGCACGTTCATCTCTGGGACACAGATCCAGTCTCCTTCCTGAGATGTATGATGGCTGGACATTCCCATCTTGTTTGTACAGTACTTGCACATAATTGTTTGTACAGATGAACGAGGCACCTTCAGGTATCTTGAAATTGTACCCAAGGATGAGTCAGACTTATGCAAGTTCACAGTTCTCTTCCTGATATCTTGGCTGATTTCTTTAGACTTTCACAAGATGCTACACAAGGAAGCAGTGTGTTTCAGGTGTGCATTAAAATACATCCACAGGTGTGTCTCTAATTAACTCAGAAGCTTCCAAACACATCACATCATCATATGGGCAGCCCAGAATTGTTTTAAGGCATAGTAATCTTAGTGTATGTAAACGTTTAACTTTTCAGTAAGTAATTGAAATGCCTTAAACATTTTCACTCTCTCTCATTATTCTGCCATTTGGCAAATATTAATAATTATGATAATCCTAATTGACCTAAAATGAGAAACGTTTATTTTGATTTCATGTCAGATATTGAGAAAAACATGCATATGTGTCTTTTTATATAGTACGATACGATACGATACGATAGTGTATGTAAATTTCTGGTTTCAACTATACGAAAAGAAGTACAGTGCTTAAAAAAGGTTACAAAAGGTAAAATAACGAAAGTCATGCATAAAGGCAAAAAGAGTATAAAACAAAAGGGACAAAATACAGATACGTCTCACGAATAGGATTCTTGACAGCTTCTGGTGGAGGAAAACACCACGTGAAATGTCAACAGATCTGCAATACTCGTTACTTCTTCTGGGGCCTGACACAGATATGCCTTAGATGACATGCTATAAAGGGTCTCATGAGACCCCTGACTCCTTACTCCGATGAGGCAAGAGAGTGACAGCTGATTAGATTACATTCTCATCCAGTTTTATTCCTTATTCCTGCTGGGGTAATATTTTCCTCCAGTGACCTCCTACAGAAACAATATGGCTGTCATCTTACTGAACATCTGTCAAGCATTCTATACATACTACACATGAATGTGACATATTCATAATTTAGGGAGATACTACATTCCAGTGGGTTGCCAGCTACCAAAACTTTTGCAAGATGCAAATAGGTTCCCTGGTCATATATCCATGGATTGTGTCAAACTTGGATTTTTATAGTTACGGCATGGAAATATTGTAATTCCATTGCCATGTGAAGTCCTCTCTCCTTTTGTATTGCTCATGTTTACTGTACTTGTCTATATTTGCCCCTTTTCCACATGTAAAGCGCCATGGAATAAATGGCGCTATAAAAATTAATAATAATAATAATGTGAGGTCTCTGATATGGAGCCATACCATCTGCCTTAGTAGTAGATATCTTCACCTTGTACTTATTAGCATCTCTTTGGTAATAAGGTGTACATTGTTAAAGTTTGCCCTTCCAACAACTGTCAGCTACTTGTTAATTACTCTGTATACCCACTCCATGTCTACTCTCTCTTCACCAGACCTGCTTCAATTACTTGTTCATAGAGGGTGGGTTGCAGGCAGTGATCCAATGGCCCCACCTTTGATCTGTAAAAGTCATAACTACACTTACGACATGCACACATTACATATAACAAACATTCTGCAGCTATGGGCCTCATTGACCAAAGCTTACTAACAGAAAAACCTGAAACAAAAATCAAAAGAGATGAACTGGAATATAAGTTAGTGTGCATGCAGCATATAGGCGCATGTTCAAACTGGCCACGAAACAGACAAAACCTAAGATAACAACAAAACAAGCAAATGCTCTGCAGTAAACAAATAAATCACAATAATGAATGAAAATATTATAACATAATTTTGAACAAAATGTAAAACCCAGTCCACAATGTCAAGGTAGCACTTTTCGGGGTGGTCTTAACCTCTAGTATTAAAACTTTGACATATGTCAAGTGATGTAATATGAATAAGGGCTGAGAAGAACTGAGACCCGGCTATTAGACACCCAACCATGGGGAACTATATGAATGTAATGTCCAGCTCAAGGAAAAGGGAGGCCACACTCTACTTTGCAAAGAGCACAAAAAACTGAAGCAATAACCTAAAGAGATGAACTAGAATATAAGTTGGTGTGCATGCAGCATGTAAGCGCATGTTCACACTGGCCACTAAACAGACAAAACCTAAGATCATCCTGAATAGGGTCACTTTGATGTGGTGGCTTTTACGATTTTTTTAACAAAATTATGTTAACTACGGTAAGTACCCTATATTATTTTCATGCACTTTTGTTATTTATTTACTGCAGGGCATTTGTTTATTTTGTTTTTATCTTAGGTTTAGTCTGTTTAATGGCTAGTGTGAACATGCACTTACATGCTGCATGCAGATTAACATACTGTGTATTCCAGTTCTTTAGGTTTTTGTTTCAGGTTTTTTTGCAATCTGTGCAAATAAGGGTATGGCCTCCCTTTTCCTTGAGGTGGACATTACACTTGTAATGGCTGTGTGTCCACTAGCTGGGTCTTAGTGTTTCTCAGTTCTTATTCACTTGACATATGGTAAGGATATAATACTAGAGGTTAGGACCATCCCAAATAGGGTCACATTGACGTAATGGGATGGAGTTTACATTTTTTGTAATCAAAATTATGTTAACTAAGTACCCTATAGTATTTTCATGCACTACTGCTATTTATTTAATTACTGCAGGGGATTTGCTTATTTTGTTTTCATCTTAGGTTTGAACAGAAAAACTTGTTTAGTCTTTTCATCCTTAACGACTAATCACAGACCAGCTTTACATTTACTAGATCTGAAATAAGAGCTCATGGTTTTTTAGCTTTGTATTTTTTATGCAAATTACCCTAACCATGAAAATACAGATGAAAGGTCTCATTAGGACCACAGGAAAATGTCTTCTATTATGTTAGAGGCTGCTACTGTACTAATCATACAGTGATACACCAAGTCAGTCTTTGACTATATCCATTATATCAGAATAAAAAAAAAGGTAAAACACAATATATGACTTACATTTTTTTCATCTAGTTGCTTCATGTTAAATTTCTTTTCTGCATATTTAAATCATGGAATAAATATTTGATTAATTGAATTTAATAAAACAAGAGAATTCAACAAATACATGCTGTTCTAACAGATAATGCCTATAATTTAATGCAGCTTTTGTGCTCAAAGGAACAATAGAAACAACTGGGTTCTCATCTTACTAAATCAAAACAGATCAATGCTTCTGGTCATAAACATAGAATGAGAAGTATCATTAATCTTTGAGCCAGATCAACTCAACATTGCTTCAGGAAAGCCGAAACTTCATTTTTTTCCCAGTATCCTTAAATAACTTTTCATATTGGATTCTGTTTGGAAAGTCACCTTAAAACTTGAGACAAAAAGTAAGTAACTTGTTAATTTCCTGATACAGTACAAAGAAAGTTGCCAGAGGTTCCAGCACATCTGACAGACAGAGATAGAGATGAAACCTGGCAATAAGTAGGTGGCGGGAAACGTGAAAGTGATAAAAAGAGAAATATTAGCACAAAATGTTCTGAAGCAACCTTTCATAAATTTTGGAAATTTATGAGAGGTCTATTTGCATTTTGCCTCTCATTCATTGGAGATGCTACCCCACAATATATTAAACATGCTGATAAAGAAATATGAGGCTCCTGGCTTGTAAAATCTCTCTTAAATGGAACCTGTTAGGTTCCCCAAGACTCCCAAACTACCATCCGTATCATACAGAGCATTACTTATGCATTTTAATTAAAGGGTATATTCGGGACTTTCTGAAAAACAAAAAATGTGCCTAAATACTAGCAGCCAGGTAGTTGCCATTTATTTGTCTGTTGTACACGGTGCTGTTCTTTTCCTGCACAGAGCAACCACAGACCACTCCTGCTGGTGATTCAGTGGCTTTTGCTGATGTCAAGTCTACAGAGCGTCAGATTCTTTTCCACTTCACTCTGTTGACTGGGTTGGGACTTACAACGTCATTCTAATTGACAGCCGGATTCCTGGTGCCTATCTGGGGAAGCCGTCTGTTAATCAGAATAATGTAGGAAGTCCTGCCCCGTCGTCGGAGCAGAGCGGAAAAGAAACAGCCGCTCTGTCAATGTGACATCAGCATAGGCAGCTGAATCCCCGGCAGGAGAGGTATGTGACCTCTCTGTGCCATAGAAGAACGGTGCCAGGCACAACAGGCAGGTAATTAGCAACTACATGCCTGTCAGTGCTTAGGCACATTTCTTTTTCAGAAAGTCCTAGATATACCTTTTAAGTGTGTAGTGTTAGAAATCTCTAGTGCTGTAAGCAGCGAAAACAATGATTTTTTAATTAGTTTGAACTCATCCAGTGGGTTTCCCATTGCTCTCACATTAAAGAAGCCTCGAACATTGAACATTTAACTTTTTTTCACAAAAAAATTACTTCAGATCAAATTTTGTTTTTATTTTGACAAGGGCAACAGGAAAAAAAATGGACCTCAAAATTTGTTGTGTAATTTCTCCTAAGCATGTTGATACCCCATATGAGAGAGAAACCACTATTTGGGCGCACGGCAAAGCTCAGAAGGGAAGGAGCGCCATTTGACTTTTTGAATGCAAAATTTGCTGGAACAATTGGTGGATGCAATGTTGCATATGGAAAGCCTCTGATGTGCTTAAACAGTGAAAATCCCTGACAAGTGACACCATTTTGGAAATTAGCCCCCTCAGGAAACTGATCTACATGTGTTGTGAGCACAATGAACCCTCAGGTGCTTCACAGAAGTTTATAACGTTGAGACATGAAAATAAAAAAAATCACATTTTCCACACAAAAAAGATTTCAGCCTCAAATATTACATTTTCTTAAGGGTAAAATGAGAAATTGCACCATACAATTTGTAGTGCAATTTCTTCTGAGTACGCTGATATACCACATGAGGGAGAAAACAACTGTTTGGGCGCACGGCAGGGCTTGGAAGGAAAGAAATGTCATTTGACTTTTTTAATGTAAAATTTCATGGAATCATTAGTGGACGTCATGTCCCATTTGGGGAGCCCGTGATGTGCCTAAACAGTGAAACCTCCAAACAGAGACCCTATTTTGGAAACTAGACCCCTCAAAGAATGTATTTAAATGTGTAGTGAGCACCTTGAACCCCCAGGTACTTCACAGAAGCTTATAACGTTGAGCCATGAAAATAATAAAATCAAATTTTCCCCACAAAAATGTTATTTTAGCCTCAAATATTGCATTTTCATAAGGGTAACAGGAGAAATTGCACCATACAATTTGTTGTGCAATTTCTCCTGAGTACGCCGATACCCCTTATGTGGGGGAATACTACTTTTGAGACACAGTGCAAAGCTCACATATGAGTAGAAGGGAAGAGGCGCTACACTGGAGTTAAGATTTTGCTGGAATGGTTTGTAGGTGCCATGTCACATTGGCAGAACCCATGAGGTGTCGGAACAACAGAAACCCCCTATATGTCAACTTATTTTACAAACTACACTCCCCAATGAATTCATCTAGGGGTGCAGTGACCATATTGACACTACATGTGCCTCACAGAATTTTATACCATTGAGCAGTGAAGAAAGAATAAATTACATTTTTACCACTAAAATGTTTTAGCCCCAAGTTTTTAAATTTTTCTAAGGGCTAATAGGAATTATTTTACAAAAAAACTGAAGTCAATTTTTTCCTGAGTGCGCTAATGCCATACATGTAATAAGGAAATATTTTTCAGGCACAGCGCAAAGCTCAGAAGGCAAGGAGCGCCAGATTTTACTGTTATGATTGGCAGGTGCCATGACCCACTGGGAGAGCCCATGAGGTGCAAGAACAACATAAGCCCCCATAAGTGACACCATTTTACAAACTATACCTCGCAATGAATTCATCTAAGGGTGCAGTGATCATATTAACTCCACATTTGGGTCACAAAATTCTTTACCATTGGGCAGTGAAGAAAAAATAACTACATTTTTACAACCAAAATTTTGTTTCAGCCCCAGATTTTACATTTTCACACAAGAAATGGGTAAAAAATGGCACCATAATCTGTCCCACAATTTCTACTGAACGTGGCAATACCCCATTTGTGGCTGTACAGTGCTACTTAGTCATATGGAGAGACTAGGGAAGAACAGTGTGCTATTTGTCTCCTGGAGCGCAGATTTTCCTAACTGCCAGAAGAGCAGAATCCCCCCTCAAGTGACACCATTTTGGAATTTAGACCCCTTTGAGAATTTATCTACAGGTGACAATTTTGACTCCATGGGTATTTTCCAGAAACAAGCAGCAATGAATGTTGCCGAGTGAAAATTGCCGTTGTAGTGACCAATACTCTGTAGTGACCAGTACGTTGCAGTCACCAGTACGTTAAACCCAGCCCGTGCTTCTGGAGATATGCACCCGTAAATTAGGTGGGCTCTCATTGCTTCAGAAATGCCAAACATGAATGCTATATGTGGTTTAGGTACACTGTGGGGCTCAGAAGAGAAGGGGCATTTGGATTTGGGAGTACAGAATTTGCTGAATTTTATTTGGAGGGTGAGGAGCCATTTCTCATTTCTACAGCTTTTGTACTACCAGTAACGTAGAAGCCCCCTATATTTTCGTTAACATATAACAGACCTGAGTGGGGACTTGCTTTCTTTGTGAATTGAGTTGAAGCTTTTATTGGGAACA
>VIAB01005128.1:92453-102843 GCA_009801035.1 Oophaga pumilio | reverse complement strand
TCGTCTTATACGCCGGAAAATACAGTAATTCACACATGACTGATTCCCTTTCAAGGGAGTCTTTCACCAGATTTTAGCCACCTCATCTGAGGTCAGCATTCTGTAGGGGCAGAGGCCCTGATTCCAGCAATGTGTGACTTGCTGGGCTGCTTGTTTTAGTTTTGATAAACGCCTGATAAAATAGTATTTTTATCGCTAGAGGACTAGTAAACCTGCTGCCATGTAGTCCTCCATATTCCTGAGCGCTCTAACCACGCCCCCACCACTGTTTGGCAGCTTTCTTCCTATGCACAGTGTACACAGAAAGCTACCAATCAGTGGTGTGGGCGGGGTTATACAAAGCTCAGTATTCAGAGAACTGCTAGGTCTGCAGCAGAAAAAACAGTGATTTTATCAATACTGCAGCAAGCAGCCGAGTAAGTGACACATCACTGGAATCAGTGTATTTGCCTCTATATTATGCTGCTCTAAGGTATCATCTAGTGACAGATTCAATTTAATCTTGTATATTCCTCAAATTTTCTATCCGAGTCAGCATGCAATACGTTTTTTAATTTTAATGTTATAGATGTATACCTAGAATTATTAAAATAGTGTTTTCCAATATTAATGAAAAGTGCTGTATCACTTTGATGGCTGCTGTGCTTGAACTTATGCTAGGGTTATTTCAGCTGTCCCCAGTATCACAGCTATGCCGCGTCTCACCAGTAGGAGGGGCTTTTCCAGCAGCTGCTGCCGGCTTCAGAACTTCTGCTATAAATATCAATGAGCCAATGCCTGCAGCCACGGGCTATGTGTGCTGCCATTGAACTTGATAGGGTTATTATCAAACTTTTTATTTCGGTGACAGTCTCACTAGGCATCTACCTATTCTTCACCTGTTTTCAGTTCACCAAAAGAAAGAAGAATTTTACTGGTTAGTAGATTCTAAGGGTAATTCCTCTGTGTGTGATGTCCTTGTAATGTGGTGACTTTTATAAGGTGTTGCCGGTGTGTGTCTTGACACTTTACACTTATTACGTCATGTTCTGTTAAGCATCTTGGGCTCCGTTCACATGTCGCCTCCTATTTCCGTTTTTATGATCCGTTTGGGGGGGGCATAAACGTAGAAATTAAATAATTTCTGTAGCTGAAAGCTTTATTCTAGGTGTTTTTTCCCTAAATTGTGATTAGTTTGCATTCGTTCCATCTGCTGTGTTATTTGGACGGACCAGAAATGTAGTCTGTGTAACTTTTTCTGTCTTTCCAAAAAAAATAAATAGCAAACCGGAGAGATGCTTCCTTTATTTATTTTTTTTTAAACATTAAAGTCTATTTAAAACAGATCATCCATTATGTTATCGGGTCAATGTGTTGTTTTTAACGCTGTGCAGCTCAGAAAATTCTATCTGCTTTATCTTTAGTAAAAACACATGTTTCCAGATCCATCCATTTTTTTAAAAAAAAATCCATCAAATGGATCCATTTCGTTATTAGTCTTCATCCTTTATTTTACATTTCCGTTTTTTTTCCTTCTATACCGGATCTGATACAGATGGATATGAAACGGACAAGTGACCATAGTCTTAGAAATTACATACAGTATATAAGATATTTTTGCTATTGACTCTACATTGATCCTAATCCTTTACAGTGATGTACGTACCCGTTGTAGACACCGAGCAGCGCAGCTCTTAACGATGTGCAATATCCCATCTACGCTGCAAGATTACCGTGACCAAGTGTTTCCTACGAGCATTAAACAGGTTACTGATCACATGACAAGCGAGTAAACCTCTCCGTGGTTGGGTGAAATAATCTTTCGTACCGCACTAAAGATAATCGTTCTCTGCAGCACTTCGTCCTCTGTAAGGCTAGGGTCACACAACAGTATAAATTATTCTGAGTTGTATCAAGAAGAGTGGGACGATTTTTTCTTTCTTGTAATCCGTATACAATCCGTTTTTTTCCAGCAGCAGCTTTTAATCATTTACAAGACCATTTATACGGTAGTTTCCTATGCTACAGAATTGCAATATATCAGTCAAAATTGGAGGCTGTGCTGTGTCTCCGTATGGCATTCGATTATTTTTTCGCTCCCATAGACTTGTATAGGTGAGTGTCATCCAAATATAGGAATAATATTACGCATGCTGCAATTTTTTATCCATGCGCAGTTTGTCAGTAAAAAAAATCGTTCATCTGCACTCCCCCATTGAATAACATTGGTAAAAGTGTGGCCCGTTTTTTCAAGACTAGCACTCAGACTGAAAATACGGTCGAGTGCCCGAGCTGTGAATGGGACTAATAACCACTCATTATCAAACAAGCAGCTGATCGACGGTCGGTTAGTGCTCCAGATTGGCCGGTGTAATAAGATCCCTAGTGAAAGGGATTCATAGATTTCCCATTTACCTCTTTGGCATATTTGCTAAAACTCTTGCACTAGTGATTTGCACATAATATATCCTTATTTCTCAACCTAGCAAGCTCGAGCAAAATGATGCAGCTGCTAATCTACTATATTACTGGCAATTTTCTTGCAATTCACTTTCCTTTATTTTGATCTTCTTTTTTGACTTTGACTTTTCACTGCAATTTGATCAGTTGATTGATATGTGAATTGCTGTTTTTTATTATTTTCATTGTGATTCTTACATTTTTTTTATTGTATCATGTTCTTAATTTTATCAGATTTTCCCTTTTGAGAGAGGACACAATATAAATCGTTTGTTAAAAACCATTCAAACATGTATGCTTGCTGTGCTGTATATGTAATTATCATCAGAAGTTTGTTGTAGAACTGTGCTTGGCTTTATAAATGTCAAAAATTTTCAGATATTTCCAACGTGTTTTTTGCTGCATTGTGAGTGCATATGCAATAACTGCGCTGCCATTAAAAGTACCGCAGTACCCGATGTGTGACTTGGCCTAATGCACGGGCATTACTTACAGTAATGATTTGACGCTGAGTCACCTCTCATGGACAAGCCGTGAGATATGATGGCCAAGGAGTCCGAGGTCAGAAGCTAGGAGGGTACATCATAAACAGAAGGAAGAGACAAAAGCGTAGTCAGGTAACGTTCCGATGTCAGACTACCAGGAGCTAGCGGATCAGAGCTAAAGGGGTTAAACAGATGGATGGTCAGACCAAGGTCAGGCATCGAAAGATCTACAAACAAAACGCAAGGCACAGAGAGACAAACCACACAGTAGCTGAATGTATGTCTGGCAGAGATCTGGCAGAAACAGCCCAGTTAAATAGTCTGGCAATCACCTGGGACAGTGAACACCTGGAGACAGCCAGCGCCTCCCAGTCTCAGATTGGATGGCTGAGCTGTCAGTCAACACATCAACAGCTCAGCACGCCCTTGTACCAAACTGGACGACTGAGCTGTCAGTAACTGCATCTAAGGCCGGGATCACACATGCGAGAAACACGGCTGAGTCTCGCATGTGAAATCCCAGCTCTGGCGCCAGCACTCAGGAGTGGAGCGAGCGGCTGCATATAACTACATGCAGCCGCACACTCCACTCCCGAGTGCCGGCGCCAGAGCTGGGATTTCACATGCGAGACTCAGCCGTGTTTCTCGCTTGTGTGATCCCGGCCTAAGAGACACTGAGGGGTGGAACCGTGACAAATACATTTAGTATTCATTAAAGTACTGACGTGATCCACTTCCATACATATAGAAGAGTTGGCGTTTGAAGGAACTGGGGCGGTGCTGAGTGCACTCTGGATTAGCCCACTGAGGGATCAGTGACCTGTCAGAAACCATCAGTATGAATACCTAAGCAGAGTATCACATAAAGACTCCCCCCACAGGCCACCCCGTAGCATGAGAATCCCATTAACTGAAAACTACAAATAAAGATTAAACAACAACCACAAGACGGATTTCATCAACCCAGGTATCATTTTAATGAATATAACGGCGCCAACCTAACAGCGTCTGTAGGTTACTCCGCACTATCCTGCTGACAGGTTCCCTTTACGGATCTGACAGTGGGACATAGCCAGAGACCAGACTAGTTCGGCTGTGCCCTTTACTGACTTTTCCCAGCATTGCTAGAGGTGACTGACCGGTCTCTTCGTATGGGTGACATCTGTCAATCACCTGCAGTGGTGCTAGAAAAATCCAGTCGGTGAAAGGGCCGAACTAGTCTGGTCTCCGGCTATGCTCCACGGTGTGGGAAACATGAATTAAGTAAAAAGTTTAAGTTGAAGGGGTTGTGTAGTCCAAATCAATAAGTGTGCAGTCACTCTATGGAACTGCAGATTTATGAATCCTCCCAGTGCAGATGGGGCTTCACCGGTTCCTGAGGCGGGACCAAAGGGTATATGTGAATTATACATACTCCCGGGCAGAAGCCATCTGGTGGCCTCGCTCCATACACTTGTGTAGAGCAAGGCCGCGCTCCATCCTAGTGATGTGGCCGACTAGAGGGCATGCCTCGCTTTGTGCAAGAGTATGGAAACGAGGCTGGGCCCACTGATCAGGACTAATTCATACATACCTTCCGGTTCCGTCTCAGAAACAAGCAAGTCCCCGCAGTGCACTTTGCATGCACTGGGGGAAATCATAAGTCTGCAGTCACACTGAGAAACGGCGGACTTATTGATTTGGGCTGGACAACCCTTTTAAAGGGAACCTGTCAGCAGGATTTTGCTAAATAAACTACAGGCATTGTCATATTGCCACAGTTACACTGATTAAAATGATACCTGGGGTGAAGAAATCCGTCTTGTGGTTCTTGTATAATCAGTGTTAGAAATTTTCAGTTAATGAGATACCCGTGCTCCGGTGCCAGCCTGTAGGTAGAGTCTTATCTTCCTGCTCTAAGCCAGAGAAACCAAGGAAAGACCTGACCACAGGCCACCCCAAAGCACTAACAGTCTGTCTCTATGATGAGGAATCGGTTTGTGCTTAGGGGCGGTTCGTGGGCAGGTCTTTCCTTGGTTTCTCTGGCTAAGAGCAGGAAGATCAGACTCTGCCTACAGTCCTGCCCCAGATCACAGGCATATCATTAGATGAAAATTTCTAACACTGAGTACACAAGAACCACAAGACAGATTTCTTCACCTCATATATCATTTTAATCATTGTAACAGTGGCAATTACTTAGCAAAATCCTGCTGACAAATTCACTTAAAGCACGAGAGGTGATAAATGACCCTTGTGTCAGTTTGAGCACCAGCTCTTTACTCTGCAACTAATATACAGTACACCTCAAATATGTATGCTAGATAATCACTGGTAAAGAAGATGACAACTATTTGGTGATGGTCGCTGTTCATTTTCTGCTTTGGAATATAACTTAATAACTTTACTATGCCAATTTGTTCTGAAGTACTATAGCAATCTGAGATTTCCCTTTCATTGCCATATACATGCTGTGTGTCCACATGCCTTTTACTGGAATCCCAGTTGTACAGCATGTCAGCTTTGCGGCCAATGAAGAATCCTGACTGACCCTGGGTATTAAGGCACATCCGTAGTTAAATGAATAGGGTCGCGCTGCAGATCCATAAACAACCTGTGTCCTGTCGCACTATTCTGCCAGAAAAAATACAGAAGAGCTAAGCCAGATCTAAACTAAAGCTGCTGCCCTTTCATTCTCGGAGTTAATGGGGTGCTGGCATTTACAAAAGCACTTTTCATTTTAATCATAAAACAAATACACAAGGTTCATTCAGAAGGACATATAGGAGTAATATCAAGAATTTGGCAATTTCAGTATTTCTAATTTCTTGTAATTAGTCAGTATTGATGATCTGAATATTTGACCATTTGGCTGCTTTCTCTTCTGTACCTGACCAGATTACTGAGCACTGCTGTCTTTGTCTGTGTTGCCAGCAATGAACCGTCTTGAACATCTATTATGCAATCAAAAACATTTGCCGTTACTACTTGTGTGGAGTTTCTAGCTTTTAACGTAGTCAGAATTAGAACAGTAATGTAAGACTGTCTATAGGAGAACATACTTGGACTGTGAACATCTGTGCTTCTATTATCAGAGAGCCTGGAGGACGAGGTCTTCTCCACTGAAAACCCCAGTGAGACTAGAACTGGTAAGATTAAGTATTTTTATGTTTTGTTTTGATTTTTGTTTTATTATTACTACTTATTGGTCTTTTTTAGTTTTACAGTAAACATTCTTCAGACCCCTTGCTTGAAAAGATGCTAATATAAGTACTAAGCATCGGTAATGTCCAGGATATTTAGGAAAAACAAAAAAGGAGGATCTTACCACAGTGTGTAGTCCATATACAGTGAGTACGGAAAGTATTCAGACCCCTTTAAATTTTGCACTCTTTGTTTCATTGCAGCCATTTGGTAAATTCAAAGAAATTCATTTTTTTCTCATTAATGTACACTCTGTACCCCATCTTGACGGAAAAAAACAAAAATGTAGAAATTTTTGCAAATTAAAGAAAAACTGAAATATCATGTGGTCATAAGTATTCAGACCCTTTGCTCAGACATTCATATTTAAGTCACATGCTGTCCATTTCCTTGTGATCCTCCTTTAGATGGTTCTACTCCTTCATTGGAGTCCAGCTGTGTTTAATTAAACTGATAGGACTTGATTTGTAAAGGCACACACCTGTCTATATAGGACTTCACAGCTCACAGTGCATGTCAGACCAAATGAGGGTCAAAGAAACTGGCCAAGGAGCTCAGAGATAGAATTGTAGCAAGGCACAGATCTGGCCAAGGTAACAAAAGAATTTCTGCAGTACTCAAGGTTCCTAAGAGCACAGTAGCCTCCATAATCCTTAAATGGAAGAAATTTGAGACCACCAGAAGTCTTCCTAGACCTGGCCGTCCAGCCAAACTGAGCAATCGTGGGAGAAGAGCCTTGGTGAGAGAGGTAAAGAAGAACCCTAAGATCACTGTGGCTGAGCTCCAAAGATACAGTAGGGAGATGGGAGAAAGTTCCACAAATTCAACTATCACTGCAGCCCTCCCCTAGTCGGGCCTTTATGGCAGCGTGGCCCGATGGAAGCCTCTACTCAGTGCCAGACATATGAAAGCCCGCATAGAGTTTGCTAAAAAAAAAACACATGAAGGACTCCCAGACTATGAGAAATAAGAGTCTCTGGTCTGATGAGATGAAGATAGAACTTTTTGGTGATAATTCTAAGCGTTATTTGTGGAGAAAACCAGGCACTGCTCATCACCTGCCCACTACTATCCCAACAGTGACACATGGTGGTGGCAGCATCATGCTATGGGGGTGTTTGTCAGCTGCAGGGACAGGACGACTAGTTGCAATTGAAGGAAACATGAATGTTCCAAGTACAGAGATATCTTGGATGAAAACCTCTTCCAGAGTGCTCTGGACCTCAGACTTGGCCGAAGGTTCACCTTCCAACAAGACAATGATCCTAAACACAAAGCTAAAATAACAAAGGAGTGGCTTAAGAACAACTCTGCGACCATTCTTGACTGGCCCAACCAGAGCCCTGACCTAAACCCAATTGAGCATCTCTGGAGAGACCTGAGAATGGCTGTCCACCAACGTTCACCATCCAACCTGATGGAACTGGAGAGGATCTGCAAGGAAGAATGGCAGAGGATCCCCAAATCCAGATGTGAAAAACTTGTTACATCATTCCCAAGAAGACTCATGGCTGTACTAGCTCAAAAGGGCGCTTCTACTCAATACTGAGAAAAGGGTCTGAATACTTATGACCATGCGATATTTCAGTTTGTTTTTTTAATTTACAAAAATTTCTACGTTTCTGTTTTTTTCAGTCAAGATGGGGTGCAGAGTGTACATTAATGAGAAAAAATGAACTTTTTTGAATTTACCAAATGGCTGCAATGAAACAAAGAGTGAAAAATGTAAAGGGGTCTGAATACTTTCCGTAACCACTGTATGATGGTTGAAGTCTATGTGGTTGGTGCCGATCCTGCAGTGAAGCACAGCTAATGGTCAGATTAACAAGGAGAAATTTGTCACTTCCATCCAATAATTCTTAAACAAATCAGACTTTTATTGAAAATATATAATGCCCTGTTTCTCCTTGTTCCTCTGTCCAGGATTTTTAGTTAACATTTATCAGAAATGATCATTTCTACACTTTGCAAACTCATACATGGGTGGACACAGATGGGAGATGGCCCCTGTGCAAGAACACTATATGGGCCCTTTGCAGTCCAATAGCTCCTTATAATGCACAAGTGAGGTGTCAGTGCGCCTCCTTACCACCTGTTGCACCAGTGGTATGTTCGCCTTCACTCATACTTATCAGAACCTGCTTCCTTAAGCTGCTTGATGAAGCTACTTCCTGCATCAAGTTACAACAGCCGATAAGACGCTGGAACTGTTGTAATATTCTGCATGTAAGACAGAGGAGGAAGGCAGCACTTCTCCCCACCTGCACATGTCTACCTGACTTCACCCGGGCCAAGTGCCCCAGCTTTGCTCCCCTCACGACTCGTAGTTTTGCAAATATCTCCACAGAGCAAAGCCATCATGTAACAAAACTAAATATTTCATTCATCGCAGCCTGCTGCTCTATAATGGGAAGGCTGAAGTGTAACTACAGCCAAGAAGGTGTCAAACAATAACAAACTATACAAACATTAAAGGTATCTGCACTTTACAGCTGTTTTTAATGCATGTAAAAAACATTGCTACAACTTTACAAATCGCCATTATGAAAAATGTTGTCCCGTTTTGCATGAGCAGCTCCTATATAGACCTGTGTCTTGGTGACATCCCGGACGGCGTGCAGTCTAATCTCGGTGGCAGGGTGGGGGGCACAGATGTAATGGAGCCGCACAGCACTGCGGAATAAGAACACACAGGATTCTTCAGAGTCGTAACCATGGAGACACATAGATCTGCACAGAAGCGATCCGATGGTTGGGTTTGTTGTATTTTAACATGTCAGATCCTTTGTTTCCCGGAAGAGACGTGCAGCCATACGTAAATCCTTGCGTATTTCCTCTCCCTATGTCAGTAAACATGCATGCCCGACTGATCTAATTGCAGACGATTAGCTGAGATCTGCCGTCAAGGAAAATATCGGTCTGACAGGTCGGATTTTTCCCCAAAAATACGTTCCTATTCTAGCATGCCTATAGACACATTTAGGAGCAGTGACAGCCTTGATTTTCGACTGCAAAGCTGAGTCCCTGACAATCAGATCAGCATGTCTCTGATGTGTACAGGCCATGTTCTTGTAGCCGTGTACTAGCCCCCTTGCACGGCATCATTTGTATTTGTTTATTTGGCCCTCACTTGCCTGGTGGATTATGTTTGGCTGACTCCGCATAGAAGGTAACCTGTAGTGACATTTTGACTTGTCATTCTGAGGGATAGTGTGACCTACAAAACACCGCAGCCCTCTCCGCTCTGCCTCACTCTGCGGGCAGCTTGGAAGGAGGCAGGCTGTGGGCAGACGGATTCACCCAAGAATTTGTGTCATTCTACAGATAAGAAAATGCTGCCAGGATCTAAGCACCATGAAGCCCAGACTCTGGGAGTTGGCAAAGCTATTGCTGTCCTTACATCAGGAGGAGATGCCCAAGGTAATTTTTCTTATTTTTTGTATTGTCTTATGCTAGAATTATTTCTTGACTTAAAGAGTCAGTTCAATGGTTTTTGATTCTGCATGTCCCACTCTCCCCCCTTCCTCGTGTACCAGATCAGTGCTGCCTTTTTAGAATTTGCATCTTACAGTGGTGTAACCCATTCCTGGTGCTTTTGCCCTCCCACCGTTCTTAGTACTATATCACAGCTCCAAGTGAACAGATCGGTGAGGGGTCGGGCAGTTGGACTCCTGACAATCAGCAGATCATGACCGAAATGTGTAGAAAATGCAAGCAGTCTCTTACCGAGTTCCTCAGTTGAATGAATTTTTAGATCACTGACTAATATTTCCATACTTGATGAGCCTATCTGGTCAATGCTGCGCTGATGTAATATGTTACGCTTATAATTGCAATGACCAATACGGAGAGCTTCAGGTGTCTGCAAAAATCAACATAATGAATGAAAAAAAGATATTAAAGACTGATAGAAATCTGCTGAGATTCTTTTGCTGAGAAATTATTCCAAATTAAACATATAAACTTCAATTAAACAAAATCTTTCTTGATATGTCTTTAAAAACATCACCCATAACAGACACCTCATCCACGAGGCAATGAGATCTATACCACCTTTAAATCCGTACTGTATTTTTTTATATTCCTTCATTGTACTGTTTGTACACAACCCCAGTGCACATAGTCTAAAAGACGATGTCCGAGCTGGGCCGACGTCATGCAATTACTTCTATAAATAGTCATTTGTGGAGAAAAGTATGGAGCGTATACCGTGCTACCCCAACACACATATGGTTTTGTCAAGATGAATCATTGTAAATATCAATAATGTTTGTTTTTTGAAG